>WHNR01000039.1:600000-864667 GCA_009859135.1 Formica selysi
ATCTTCGCGATGAAGTTTTCGCACAAGTAAGTCTTATTTGATTTGGGATCTACTTAATGAAGATCATGCTTATTCTCGAGTCGGCTATTTCCGTAATATTTCTGTTAGTTCCTCCAATAGGAATATTAGATTCAAGGCGCAGTTTTATACCATCTTGTGTTACGTTAGCCATGACTATTGTATCGTTCATTGCTAATTTGGCAGATGTCGTTGAAGTAAGTAAACGGTTTATTTTTGTGATAATTATTCATTCTAAGATTTCTAAAATTAAAGTACAATTTTGTTTATAGAATGTAGTGTAAAGAGAAAATTAACAAGAGCAAACACTACATATCAGTAGAAAAAAAATATTTCTTCAGATTCTTGAAAGGTACAAGCATAGAATTATAATAGAATTAATAGAATTCTAGTAATAGAATTTAAAAAAAAGTAATGAAACATTAAAACATTAAAAGAAAAAGACGTCGCATGGAGCGAAATATGTAATGAATCAATTTTAATTTGTCAAAAGGTAAGAATTACGACAAACAATTGTGCATCGACACATACACACATGTAATATTACATAAAATATTTTAATAGAGAACTGTCCAACAATTAAAAGAACTATGGACAAACGTAAAACAATGTTAAAAAGAAGCTTTAACAAAGAGAAACAGTCACGTATGACAATTGATGGAGGACCATAAGAAACAGAAACATATGTATATCGACCCTGATATTGTTAATATTGTGTTTCATCTTATGAAGACTGCGTCAGTCTTATTTTCACCTAATATGACTGAAGCAGAAATTAATGGTATATACAAAACCAATTTTTTTAATTAGTGCTGAAATTATTGAAAATGAGTATATTGCGAGTTTTTCTTCTACTAGTGGTAAAATACCAAACTTAACTAAATCTTTATGTATATAATATTATATTAATATTAAGTCATAATATTATAATATTTCTCTTATATTATTGCTTAACGTATATGTATTACTTTGTTTAATTATAGAAATCGGTACAACAGTTAAAAAAATTATGGGCAAATATGAAAGCGACACAACGAAATGCTTTAACAAAAGAACGTCAAGAAAGATTAGCTACAGAAGGTGTCCCGGAGAAAAAAAATTCTGAAATTGATTCATATATTGCGCTCGTTGCACCGAATCTATTTGAAATGGCACCAACACAATTTTCATCTGATTTATCAGAAACTGAAATATATAGTAAATATAAATCGTAATAAATGAACTCTATTATTATTAATTAATTAATTATTTGGTTGTACATAATAAATATATTTTTGATAATTTTTGATAATATTTTGCTTCATGCAACTGTATTTAAAATCATCAATTAAGCATATACTTAAGTCATATTCAACCTTGACTTGCCGAAGTAAAATTTATTTGCGATCTTATTACTCTATAAGTCCGTATTAAATAACTATGCATACGTTCATGCTTAAGACTATATTTATTATAAATAAGTTGCGACTATGAATCATCAAAAACCTGATTAAGTCAAGACCTAAATAAGTCCGACTTTGTCAAGTAGATCTTATTCGTGTCGACTCAAGTTCAAGCGTAGTTTGCATTAAGACGCAAACTTAAGCATTTATTTAAGTTTTACTTACACATATATAAGTTTCGACTGAATGAATACGGGCCACTTAAACTAAAGAAGACAAGATGATCTTTTGACGTTACATTTCTTTGCACGAAATCGAACGAACAATGCTATGACTCATAATTATTATAAAAAAAAGAAGATTTTACACGATGTAAGAAAAAGTTTTAGAGATCGATAATGTTGACATGGATACTGAATATTTAACACAAACTCAAAAATATGGAGATGTATTATTAATAGATCTCGTGCAATGTCGACCTTACAGAGAATATGAGAATGTCAGCCATAGAATTGATGCACACTGTTCGTCACATGTAATTTTTTCATAATTATTATTTTTTCGTAATTATTATTTTTATTTTGCGTGGACATGAATAACTGTGTATAATTTTTGATGATGCGACGTTTTGCAAGTTAAATAATATAAAAACACATTAAATTAAGTGAAACAATCTGTATTATGACCTCTATTACAAATATAAAAACACAATCATATATAAGACACTACCATGTCTTTTGATATCTGATTTATGAATAATTGAATAGAATTATTATAAGGTTATAATAAGGGAAATTTTATAGAAAATGGATTTTTCTTATGTATATATATATATATATATATATATATATATATATATATATATATAATTAAGATTACGAGAATATTTCTAATTAGTTTCCAGTTTTATTTTGTGCAATCATAATTTAATAATTAATTACAAGAACATATTATGTTAACAATTGAAAAGTTAATCAACTTTGACTTTGATATTTTCGATATTTATGTTGCAAAAGAATCAACTTCAAGTTATAGTTAAAATCAAAAGTATAACCCTAAATAGAGCTCTTGGTAGAGCTCTGAAACCCTCTATATGATTACAACAATAATAAAACAACAATAAAACAACATTTAATAAAAAATAATTTAATTGTAATTATGGAAATTTCAAAATATTTTACATGTATAGCAGCAGTTTATATAATATGGATTAAAATAAGTTATTTATTTTAGACTTTGTCTGCAGAATTTAAGAATCTTATTACATACGGTGTACCATGTTTAACCATGGGTAAAATTAATATTTCATATAAATAAAATATTAATAATTGATCGGATTGAATTCACAACAAAGTCAAATAAAATAGCCTTACATTGAATTGTGTAGATTAAATTGACAAGAAACCCTTGCCAACCCAAAAATTCTAATTATATGATAAAACTATACATTTATATAAATGAAAAAATTTAGAAATTTTTATTTGGCGCTGAAATATATAACAATTTCGTTTAAAAAATTATAAGTGTTTTCAGTAGTGAACATAAAATCGAAAGAATTTTCTCATTGTTCAAATTGAAGAACAAAACTTAGAATTTCAGGCAAAATTTTGTGATTTATAAAATGATCTTTCGCTAAAAACGTGGCCAGAAAAAGGGGTAGAATTTTTTAAGATATTAAATATATCAAATTACCCAATTCTTATAGTTGAAAATTTCAATCTTTGAATTTTTTCCATGTTTGGATCCACGTATATTTATACGAATGTTCCTTTTCGAAAATGAAATACATAAAAACAGACAGACATTCTGTTTGAATGATGCATCATTAGCCTCGTTGAAAATCTGTTGTCTTATTTATGTGTTATCTGACGTTACTAATATCGTAATCATTCGCGATTTTTTATCGGCAAGGAGGGGCTTTAATCTCTGGTATGTACTTTTGACGGAGGTTATGCTCTCCCCCCCCCCCCCCCCACCCCATGCTGTGTTTCATTGTCTCGTCAGCGAACTGCGAGTTCTAGGGCAGAATTCATAGACGTTGTTTAAAATCTGTCTTGAGATAGTCTTCGTCAAGATTGCCTTGGTGTCCAAAACTATCTTGAAAATGTCCTATATGCACAGATGAGTCTTAAAAAATCCAGTTGAAATTTAAGACTGCCTTAATAAAATTCGTTCTTAAGTACCCGATTTTGGAAATGTTCGGGATTCCCTAAAAATATGACCAATGACATTCAATATCTACAAGTATATAAATACGTAATGCAGAAATGTGTATATTCGCTACCAGGGCTAAATTCCAAAACGCTGTAAAATTTTCCTCGGGAAGAATGTTTTGTAACATAATCCAGAAATGCATTGCCCAAATTCTAATAAAAGGTAAATTTACTAAATCAAAAATTGAGAGAAATTATAATATTGAGATGTAATATATTACTATCATATGATATATTTACTGTAAATTTATTTAAACGAGAAAAACATTATCTTTATCTATTTCATTATGAAAATCCTTTGCATTTATATTTTTCAATTTTATTTTTTTTAAATATTTCTTTTAGAAAAACAATGTTCAAGCAGAGAACCGTTTATTACGAGTTGGAAAAGCAAATATTCCTCGAAATCTTAAAAAAGTACAAACATGTAATTGAATCCAAAGATACAAATTCCTCCACATTGAAAGAGAAATCAGAGACTTGATCAATTATTATAGAGAAATATAATAACTCTTCATTAGTTTCTACTAAGGTATTAAATTATATTAGTATAACACTTTATTTCTTTCAATTAGACAGTATTCATTAAAAATTATATTAATCTAGTTCTTCATATTTAAAATTCATTGAATAAGCTTTAATCTTCATTACAAGATGGCAGAATAAATAATTGTAACTACAGCTGATATTGCAGCTCAGAAAATATATATAGGTAGATTACTGGAAGAAAATATATTATTTGAGATCTTCCAGTATCTGTAGCTAATATGAAAGGTTTCAATCCAAGGATTCAATCCATTAAGATTGTTAACTTTACTACATAAGCATGCTAATGTTGCTAATATAGGAGAAGAAACTTATAAAAAGAATATGCTAACTTTGGCTACATTGGATACTATGAGAGGATCATCATAGAAAAGATCAAAAGAAAATCTATTGATGATTTGCGAACTTTTTTGCAGAATATGGAAAGAGTGTATAAGATAAAAAATAGTATATCTAGAACTAACAATGATATAACTTTGATAAGAATATCAGCTTGTTTTGCAGGTTTCATAGCTAAAGAAATTTCTCAAGGACATTTACTCATAATTACAACTATTCCTCCTCATTCCATTGCTAATGGATTTCATAATTTTATGTGTATGTCGACATTTGGATCTCTATTACCAATTCCATCTGCTACAAATTTCAATGAAGCTGAAGCAATAACAATTTATAAAGTATATTGTTGGCATAAAAAAATATTTGATACAATTAATTCTTCAAATCGACAAAATCTAGAGCTTCTAGAGCTTCATTAGGAAAATATGTTAAAATTCAATACCATTCTAGTTTATACACAACAGCTCAAAGAGATGATATAGCTATAGCTACCTGATTAGCTGTAACCAGAATAAAATAGACTCACTATTGCTGAAAGATATAGAATACTATTAACCACTGCTGAAAAAAATTGGAACAATTATATGAGAATTTAATCATCTTAATGGATTTAAATAATAATAAAACAGTATGATTAAATAGAAAATAGTGTACAAGAGAAGAAGATTTATTACATTTTAAAGAAAAGGAAATGTGTGTCTTTTTTGACAATCTCTGATAATTAATTGAATGCATAATTACAATAATTTACTAAATATTCACATTCAAAATTATATATTGATGAATAATTGATATGAAGTGATAGTTTAAGATATTAGTATATATTAAATTTATTTTATTATTTTTACAGTTTTATAAATTCTTTTTAATATAGACAATGTTTTATATTATAGAAAGATGTACAACAATTGAAGAAGTATTGGTCTAATTTAAAACAGCAAAATAAAAATATATTAACAGCTAAAAGACAATCAAGGTTTCTCACATGAGGAAGGCCACAAAAAAAATATAGACAAAGTTGATCCAAATGTTTTAGACGTTGTCCCTGATTTAATAATAACAGCACCCATCATTTTTTCAACACAAGAGTCCAGAGGTAATTATATATAAACTATCCGTAAATAATATATATATAAATTTTTTAATCTAAAAAAATAATATTTGACAAAAGAAATGATTGAGTATTTTAGATCGACAAAGAGAAGTTTTAAAGGCAATTCAGCAGAATTCTTCGACAAAAATTGATGACATTACTAATGGAAAGCATCGGGAAAAACAAAAAAAAATTATTAACTACATCATCTAATGAATCTAGTCTTTACTTTAGTCTTTGGACGACTTCAGACTGACTTCCGTGCCGTGCAATCTTTATCGTTGTCGCATGTGCCGTGGACAGAAAGTTCACCGTTTTATCATGTGGTCCCGTTTAAAATATTCGAAAAAACTAATGTTTCGTTTAAAATTTAATTGTGTATTGTGCGGTGATCATCCGGACCCGGTGCACAATTATCTATTATGCGGAAAGTGCTATAATAGATGGGAATAACTATGCGGCGTTTACAAGTGGGGAATCTGTGTCTGCTCTCGTGTACATGCAGTGTACGGAGGTCCCTTCACATTACGATAGACGTGGCCAACGGTAGGCGTCAGGTGGAAGAGGCACCGCGGCCCGCCGCAACTCGTTGCTAACATGCGAGCGACAAGAAGGGGGCAGTGGGTGTTAGTTACGAAAATCGGGCTAAAAGTTGCAACTAATTCTCATCTCTGTTTTATAGTATTATATATATAACGCAACGAATATTCTTTTATATAAGGAGCACAAAAAGTTTCCTGTTATGGCTGTTAAATGTTTTTTAAATTTTGATCTCTTGGATTAGTTGGGATAGATCTTTTAATCTTTTGAATATATTTATTTTACCATTTTTTCATTCTCTCAGCGATTACAAAACCAATTTTATTTCAAATTTATACAAGAATCTTAAAGAATTTCTGTTAGCTACCCAAAGAGTGCTTATTAGAAGAAAGTACAGCATCTTTAATCCAAGTTAGAGAAAATCATTTAATAAGATTTCGCATCAAGAAACGGAGAACACGGCAATCTCGTAAACAAGAGAAAGCAAAAGCATGGATATCTTGCTGGACACTTTGTGATAGGTCGGACGGTTGGATCCGCTCAAAGAAACGTCGCAAGCACAAGGTGTCTCTCGCTTTTAACCCCGCGGTGAGCAAATCAAACTATATCTCGCGCCCCCCAATGCTCCGTCCATCCATCTATTGTATGTGCATTTGTGCACGCGTGCGTGCGTGTATATGTGTCCATGCGCCTGTATCGTGTTGAACATGTGCACACGATGGTGTGTCGATGCATATGTCTTCGTACTCGGCGCAAGGGGGTTGCCAGACAATGAGTAACGAGTATAGCAGGCAAGGGTCGAAGAAGAAAGAGAAAGAGAGAGAGTGTGTGTGTATGTGTGTGTGTGTGTGCGCGCGCGCGCGCGCGCGCGCGTGTATGCGAGAGAAAGAGAGAGGGAGCGGGAGGGAGAGAGAGAGGGAGGGAGGGAGGGAGAGAGAGAGAGAGAGAGAGAAGAGAGAGAAGAGAGAAAGATAGAGAAGGATCAGGGGAAGTCCCGCATTTCCAATCGATTACAATAGCACCTAACCTAGGGTAGCGAGAGAAGAGAAGAGAAGAGACTCATGCGAAGGGCCTTTGCCTGTTTCTCTCGCTTCTTTTCTCGGCCCCTACGGTATTCTCTCCCTCATCATCCGACGCCAACGACTACAGATGTTCTATCTCTCTTTCTCCATTGCTCTCTCTCTCTCTCTCTCTCTCTCTTTCTCTCTCTCTCTCTCCTCTCTTTGTCTCTTGCTCTGTCTTTCACCGACGGACTTCGGCTGGTGTCGCTTTTCGTGGTGCTATTCACAGTCCAAATTCCCCCACCTGCCATCGGGAATGTATGCAATGTTCGTGCGTGTTCTCCCTTGCTTCCTCTACCCCGATCCTTTTCCTCTCTCCATCATATTGCTCCGTATACAAGTGGATACACCACCCTTGTGTGTCATGCACGTTTTTAAACCGGACACATAGCGATCCGTTATAAAACGTGCGCGAGCTTCTCGAGGGGTCAAATCGCGAGAAACGGCGAGAATAATTTTGTTCCATCATTTATAAGCCTTATAAGGTTTGTGAATACGAGGTTGGTTGCATGAATCGCTCATTTGTTTCGTCACTTACTATGGCACTTCTATGTTTATGACGGCGCACGAACAATTATTTGATTTAAAAAAAACCAAGTGCGCAGAGCGCGTGCGAATTGAGAATTAACAAATAGAGAGCCTCCTGTAACAAAACAACATAATTAACTAATCCCCTTTGATACTTGATTTAATATAAAATAAACTCGCGTCGTGATCGGCTTTTGCTTCTGTTAACCATTACGTCAATATAAAATCACGAAAATAATTCGCATAACAAAAAATTAAAATGCTAAAAATTTATTCAGACGTGATTGCAAAAAGCTAATTACGTTAGATAGAACAAAAACTACTTCCCACCAACATATTTATCTGAAATTAAATTCGAATATATATATATACAGGGTGAGGCATTTATAGTGACGCGTCACTATAAATGCCTCACCCATTATATGTATATATATATATATATATATATATATATATATATATTGTATATATATTGTATATATATTGTATATATATATATATATATATATATACATATATATATACATAAACCTATTATACAATCTAAATTAAAAACAGGCTTCTTGAGTTTCATAATAAACATGAAAAATTTGAAAAAAATATATGATCTTGTCTTCTTAGATTTCGACCCTATTTCATACCTTTGTGAGATATTGTTGTAACATAAATGCAACGCATATACAAAACTATTTCAACGAAAAAGTTAATCTCTTGATGTAAATATATATATATATATATATATATATATATATATATATATATATATACATATATATATATATATATATATATATTCAATATATATATATATATATATATTCTTTATAACTACTTGAAGTTTGTCGGTCTAATTTTGGGACACCCTGTATATATATATATATATATATATATATATATATATATATATATATACAGGGTGTCCCAAAATTAGACCGACAAACTTCAAGTAGTTATAAAGAACACCAAAACAAGCCAATTTTGTCAATAAACCCGTGTTCGCAAATGAGCCATTTTGGCACTAGAGAATCAAAGTCTAAGATATTGTTTGACATAAAACATTGTTGAATCCATGAAATGCAACGATGCAATCTTTGTATGGAAGTAAATGGCCGCCATTTCGAACAACTGTTGTAAAAATATACTTCACTTCAAAAATCACTCTAGTGCCAAAACGGCTCATTTGCGCGGACACGGGTTTATTGATAAAGTCTGTGGCGGGATCTCGTCAAAGATGGTTCATTTGTTTAACTTCATTGAGCGAACATCAAGAGAATAATTTTAACGAAATACACTCATAAATGCTTTGGTAGCATAAATAAGTATTGAACAAATTCCTACAGACATGATTCCCAGGCACTTCCTGGTCTGTCAACCAGCTATGAAGGTGGACCGTTGAAAACAAGACATGAGGAATTTCCACGATTCTCTTGACGTTTGCGAAGTGAATAGGCCTGCGTGACTTATGATGATGTCCAAGTAATTAATTAATGTTTTAAAGTCTATATATATTTTTTCGTTACCGGTTAGAATTCCGCTCCAAAATGTTTCCGATCGTTATTAATTGCGCTATATTTTTTCAAACCTACTTTGTATTTAACTATCTACATTGTTTAGGATTATATTTTTCTTGTTTATTTGTATTATGCTGAAGATAGTCCAAAGAAAGGACTGAAATGTTCGTAATTATTTTCATATACGATTAATGTCGGAATTTAAAGTATGCGTTTTAACTTCCGCGCTAGCTCTTATTTACCATTTTAACTGTAATTATGATTTTTTTTATTGATAAAATTGGCTTGTTTTGATGTCCTTTATAACTACCTGAAGTTTGTTGGTTTAATTTTGAGACACCCAGTATAATATATAATGCATAGATATCTCTAATTATTACATTACAAATAATAAGTTTAGAGAGCATGCGCTTGCTAAGTTATTAATCGGACAAAATGGCTATCGTAAAAGAGATGCTCTTTAACTATTATAATATATGGATATAATATTATATTGAAATGGATGTATTAAAAATACAATATTATATCATTGATTATATAATCGATCTCTTCCCCATCTCTTAAATAAGACCTCTGCGGAAAATCACCGAAAATGGTGCTTTGAAAAGAATTTGGGGATCATTTATTTCGGCAATACAAATGCAGGATTAATTGAAGTATATTGTTACACATATAAAAACCATCATATTGATAATTGATATAATAATACAGAGTTATGCATATTTCATATATATGGTTGGTTAATTCATGTAATCAGATTCATTGATTCATTGGCTTTATAGGATTCATTGTTAGTGACAAATTTACTATTATTTCTGGCAAAAGAATCTACTCAAAAGAAAAAGAAAAGTGAAAAAATGAAGAAATGCCTTACAGTTGATCAAGTAGTAACAAATACACGCGACGGGGAAAAAGTTTATATCTAATTACATCTAATTATAAGTAATTATATCAAATTGCAGCAACAAAGATGTTTTTTTTTTGTCAAAAGAAATAACAAGTATACTTAGATAACCTTAAAAAAAATTACAATTATTAAGAGAATTATGTTGATTATGTGAAAAATGCAGGAAAATATAGCAAAACAAATGGAAAATATGAGAAAAGAAGAAAATGATTACATAACATAAAAGAAGTATTTGAGCAAATAAGTATAACGCTTAAAATGAATGGGTATAATCTTATACTATAAGAAGTACAAAATAGAGTCAAAACATTAATAAGAACATTTTAAAAATTAGAAAAAATCCAAAACTGGATTACATCCGCAAATATGAAAAGTGAGTTTGTTTTGTATGGATTTTTGTGTGTAAATTAGTTTCATGTTGAAAAAAAATGATAAGACAAAAGACAGAATTAAACATTAATAGAAAAATTAGAAATAAAAATTAGAAATTAATACAACAAATAAAAAATTTATACAAAAATTTTAAATTAATACAATCAAAAAAAATAAAAAAAATTTAATTAAAAAATATTGGCGCTGCCAATTATCGTTTAAAATATATATCAAATATATAAAAAAAAATTTCATATAAATATGTATGCATACAGAAATTAAATACTTCCTGTTTAAAACAAGAAAATTTTTCTCACGTTTCAGCACAATATGTGTAATGTCGAAGCTTGCGTTTTGGGTGGATGGCTGTATGAAGCATGTATGTGGCATGTGTGTAAGCGAGGCACAACAAGGTTGCATTGGCAGGCAATGAGAAGCGAATCGTGAATGGAAAACACGAATGCCCGTATTCGTAGTCTTTCCTTATTTAAGGACGGAGGAAGTTTCTATGAAGGATTCCTTAAGGACCACTTCGACCAAACTCCAATTAACTTAATCGTTGATTAAAAGGCTGCCAACATGACAAAATAATTCAGTGTGACCAATTGTATTTCTGGCGATATAATCGTCCTAATCTAATCTTTCGTTACACATTCTTTTCGTGTAGTATTGTGTAACAGAAAAGAAATTGAGATAACATGGGCATAACATGGATAGAATTATTAATATTTTAACATAAAACCGATCGGTATGTGTGTAAATATTTTATATAATTATAAAAATATACAGTGCAGTTATACTTGAAATTTATGTTTTTATATTTTAACAGTAATAATGCCATTCCACCTTCAATTCAATTAATGGTTATTCTCAGATTTTATGCAACTAGATCTTTTTTAAGAACTATTGGTGATTTTTGTGCAATTAGTGAAGTAAGTGCACACAGTATACATTGCTGCATTAAGAGCTGAATTTATTAAATTTCTTACATCTCCAGAAAAAATTCGTCAAAGCCAAGAATTTTTTCAAACAGCTAGATTCATTTGTGTTATTGGTTGCATGGATTGCACTTATGTCAGAGTTCAATCATATGGTAAGAAAAATTTATCTTAACACTTTTATCTTTAAAACATATCCTTTTTTACTTTTTATTCTTAGATCGAGAAAATAGTGAATTGTATCGCAATAGAAAAAGCTATTTTTCTTTGAACGTACAAGTAGTTATTAACGCAAGATTGGAAATAATTGATATAGTAGTGCGTTGGCTAGGATCTATACACAATTCAACTATATTTAACTATTCAAGAATTAAGAGTTTGTTTGAGACAGATAGATTCGATGATGGTTTACTTCTCGGAGATTCTGGCTATCCGAATCTATCATACTTAATGACTCCGTTATTAAATCCTACAACACCAGCAGAACATCTTTATAATGAAGCTCAAATTCGAACACGCTCAAAAATTGAAAGGTGGTTTGGGATTTCAAAAAGAAGATTTGCAGTTTTGTCAATTAGATCGCGTTTTCAAACAGTTCAAAAGATGTTTCCTATTATTATAGCAACAGCTGTATTACATAACATCGCCCAGCAAGAAAATGAATTAAATTTAGCTTCCTCGTTGCTGAACACCATAATGAAAATAATTCAAGATAAAATAAAGCTAAATGTTATAATAAAATTTCATTACACAAAATGCAAAATCTCGCTTTGGAAATGGATTTGTACTTAAGGTCATTTAAGACCAAAAAAAGGAATTAGTTTAAACCTGCAGCGAGATTAAACATGATGTTCAGCAATGAGGCAGCTTTCGATATGTTGATGATGTTAGGGGAAAGTCGGAAATGTCTTAGGAGGGCAGCGCGTTTGTATGCTGAAAGGTATCCAGATAGGCAACACCATTCCTACAACGTTTTTAAACGTATGACTATCATAAACGTACCTGATGGTTATGTGTAATCTCGTTTCAGGTAGAATAGCTTCTCGAACCGCAGTTTAGTAATCGACAGTCCGACCAATTGTAACAATTTCTCAAAAAGTGCCGGTTCCATTCGGAAATAATTAACGAATTTTTCATGATCTTGTTGTAGTTTATTAACGAGATTATTGTTTGCTCCTTGTGCTAAACGTCGTTCAATGGTAAATATTGGTCTGACCCAATTTCCGTTTTCCTTTATTGATAATAGTTTTTCTTTCACTTTTCATTATTAAAGAATAAAGCGCATACATTTTAATAATTTTACGACGTATTTCCTGCCTGATGAAAACATTATAGCTTCATTTTAGATGCTTTATTAATAAAAAAATCGAAAGCAATATTGTTTTCGATTTCATTCTGCACCTATAGCCAATTGTGAATTTTATTTAATTATACTGAACAAATTAATAAATTCACTTCATTTATACATACTGTGGATATTCTTCGCCTGCTCTTTATTACTACGATCCCATGTAGCAGAATTAGCGTAAGCAGATCAGCGGTTCGCTAATCACAAGACTGTTTAGATGAAGAAAATAACGAAAATCGTTTCGTGATTGACTATCCGCCTAATCCGCTTGCGCAAATTCCGCTTCATGGAACCGTAGATATGAAACTTTCACGTACCGAAAACAGCGGAACGCCCGCGATTGGTCAGATTTTGGATACACGCAATCCGCGATATGCGCGATACGCTCCATGAGACTGCACCTTAAGGGAAAGGCAGTGACTTCGAATCGAAGAAGTCCTGACGTTCGATTTTCGTCGTCTTTCCGCCGACACAGATATGTCGCAATGGATGGAAGATGTGTTTGACAATATCAAGACGCTAATAACGGACGAAATGCTCGAGCGCAGGCTCGTATATCGCTTGGAAAATTGGAAAGCATATTTTGATAAATATTTAAGACGAGAGCTCCGTCTTCTCGCGTTAATCGCCCGCGACGATTACTTATCCGCGATCCAGTGAACATCCAGCTCGGTTGTAAAAATGATACACAGCGATTTTCGCAGTATGTATTTCGTCCACAGCCGTTCAAACGCGTACAATTATATCTTACGCCACATGCTAACTCGTAATACGGAGGTGAAGTCGATCATAGATGAGGTCGTGCAATTGCGTCCGTTACTCGATGTGGCCGACAAGGATTTCTTTTATCCTTTGTACCGAGGAAATTCCACGCGGGTAATGAGGGCCATTCGCATGATTTGGTGCGTGTTAAACATTATACTGGACGACGACAACAACGAGGACGATGATACTCGCGCGCTACACTTCATGATTACGTCGTACGCCATGTGGGCGTATACTCATATGTTTTTCAGAACCGAGGTCGCAAAACAAATAGATGTACTCGAACTGGCTATACATTACTACGAAAATATGAACAGGTATTGACCGTACCCCTCTCGATGGCTGGCCACCTTGTCGTGGTGAGAGGGCTCCCCTGAAGCCTCCCGCCTTGTGCGGGAGGTGGAAGGGATCTAAGAGCCAGCCAAAGGAGGAGCACACCTCTTGAAAAAAGCCGGGTAGGACGGACTCATGAGGCGTGGTGGAGCCAACCGTCCTAGGGGAAGGAAAACCCCGAAATCAAACCATTTCTTTGTTTCAGATGATAATGTCTACAAAGAAGAGAGTGAACGCCAAGGGTTCGGGTACCTTGGACCGGCATAGGGGGGGTATCGTCCCAGCCTCCCCTAGGTCGTCATCCGACGATGGGCTACCGGCCGTGTTGCCGACGGGCACGACCGGGGAACGGACTACCGCCGAGGAGGACGATGGGAGCACCGTGGAGGTGGAAATGGAGGACATCCCGCGGGAAAAGAAACCTACATCTCCAAAAAGAAAGGCCGCCAAACCACCAAGTGGCGGGAGGAAGAAGGGGGAGTCCCCGGTGGTGGTCTTGGACCGGCTGCCGGGGCTCTATGACCCCGAGGTCGGTAATGCGACCTGTGAGGAGTTTTTCACCGAGGTGATGCGAGGTAAGTACAAGGCGGCAGAATGGAAGGAGTTCGCCGCCTTGTGCTACGAACGCAAGGGTAGGTGGATCCCCCCGAAAAGCGCAAGGTAGGCGCTGGGGGTTCGTCCAGGGAGCCTACGCCCCTGAGGACCACGAGGAGGACTGAAGTGGAGGCCCGGCGCACGGCCAGGAGGACCACCGAGGTTGAGAAGCTCAGGATGAGGACCCTATCGAGCTCGAGCCTGGACCCGGAGCCAGGAGGGAGGAGTCCCAGTGTTTCCCCCGTTCGACCCGGGGATCTGGAACTGGCTGCTTTGGCCAAAAGAGGAAGAGGACGCCCACCGACGCCGGGTGAGTATGTCGGTAGAGCGGAGGCGATCGAACGTCTCGCGGCGGCGAAGGAGCGGGAGCTGAGGGTTCTCGAGGAGGAGCGATCCCTACAGGCTGGGTTCGCTCCCCCCGAGACCCAAAGCACCTGCTCGCTGCCTTCTGAGCACGAACTGGCCGATCAAGTTCGGGATTTCACGGCCATGGAGATCGAACGGAGAGCGCGTGAATCCCTTGGGGAGCTGGAGCGAATGGTGTCCGTCTCCAGCAACCTCAAGGGGACATTTAAGCGAGACATGCGCCTGGCCGCCGTCCAGGTAAAGGCGTATTGCGCGAAGCTCCTCAGCCGGACGGGGACCGGCGAGGACTCGCAGGTGGGCCTCCTCCGTTCAGCCAATGAGTGGCTGAGGAGGAGATTGACCACCTGTGAGAACGAGATAGCGGCACTGAGGGAGGAGGTTGCGGTGCTAAGGGGGGGCCAAGTGCCACGCCCCGAGGCGACTCCCTCGGACGGGAAGAGTCCCCCGTCGAAGGTCCCCAGGACCTTGCGGCCCTTGAGGGGGGACGACGGCGGAGGCGTTGGGGGGGTCCACCGTTGGGGGGGGCCGCCGGTGGAGGTCCCGCAAGGGGCCTCCATTTCGGCGGGCTCTCCCCCTCCGGGGGCCCCCACCCGAGGGGGTAGGGATGGCTCCGCGGAGTCAATCCTGGGGGTTTCTGCGCGCGGTTATGCTCGCAGGATTCTCGGGGACTCCCCGGAGCCTTCCGTCCCTATCTCCCCCCGGTATGGGGGGGAGATGGGGATGGACGTGGAAGAGAAATTGGGCGCGGGGGGGGGCATTCGGGGCCCCTTTCGATGGCCCAAGTGGGAGCCCTATTGGCCGAGGGCCTGAAGAGTGTGGAGGAGCGCCTCATGTCCGCGCTCGAACGGATTGGGGGCAGAGGAGGGACCGGCGGCAAGTCCGGGCGGGGCGGTGGGGTGGTGGCTGCGGCCCCCCCTGCTAAGCCCCTCCCGGCCCAGCGGCCGCTGAAGGCCAAGTCCCGGAAGGGGGGTAGGGAGAAGGCTGCGCCCCCCCCCCCGCTCGCCCCGACCGGGCCCAGCAGCCTGAGAGGGGCAAGTCCCGGAAGGGGGGTGGGAGGATGGCCGTGGCCCCTCCCGCTTTCCCCGACCGGGCCCAGCGAGCGCCGCCCGCGGCGCCTCCTCCCGCGCAGGCGGAGGAGACGTGGGCGCGGGTGGTGCGGAGGAGGGGAGGTGGACGTGAGGCCAACAAGGGTCCCGCCCCACCCCAGCCCCCTCCCCCGGGGCCTGGAGGGCCTGCCGGTGGAGGGAGGAGAAGTGCTGCCCCGCGCGGGCGGCGAAGATCGGGAGGGTGAAAGGACGGAGGCCTCGGCCTCCGGGGCCGGCAGCGGTCCTGCTGTCGGCGCCGGAGGGTGCGGGGCTTTCCGTCGGGGCGGCGATGATCAGGGCCCGGGAGCGCATAGACCTCTCGGGACTGGGCGTCGCTGACACTCGTGTGAGGAGCGCCGCGAATGGGGGAATCCTGATCGAGGTCCCCAGACCGGTTAGGGTTCGAGAGGAGGACCCTGAGCTCCCCACATCCGCTGAGCTTGCGGACAGGCTCGCTGAGAGCCTTAGGGGGGTCCTGGAGGGGACGGGGGTCCGGGTTGCCCGGCCCTCTAAGTTCGCGGAGATGCGACTTAGAGGGCTGGACAGCTCGGTGACCCTGGAGGATGTTAGGAGGGCCCTCACGGCCCTCGGTGGGTCGACGGGCGGGGGATCTTCGGATCGGTGAGATCCGGAGATCTGCGTCCGGCCCGGGGACCGTGTGGGTTCGGGCACCCGTTACCCTCGTGAGGAGGGTGGCGGTTGCCGGGAGGGTGCGCGTGGGGTGGGCTTGGGCACTGGTGGAGGTGCTCCGTGCCCGCCCCCTGTGCTGCTATCGCTGCCTGGCGATCGGCCACGTCAGGCAGCATTGCACGGGAGGAGAGGATCGGTCCGGGTTGTGCTACAGGTGTGGCACACCCGGGCACCCTGCAGCCAAACGTCCGGTGGGGTCCCCCAAGTGTCCGGTTTGCGCGGACCTGGGGAGGCCGTCGGACCACTGCATGGGGGCAAGGGGCTGTACCCCTCCCCGTGCCGCGAGGGGAAAGGGGGGGGGGGCACTACATCGTTGGGGGCCCCGGGCCAGCTGCAGGAGGCTGACCCGCCCGCCGCGATGGAAGCGGCGGGTCCCCATCCGACTGTGGAAGATGGCACCACGGGGGGCGGAGGGACGGAGGACATGGAGGTGGGAGGTTAGTCCCCCTCTGGTCCTCCTCTTCCCTCCTGCCATAATAAGGTGCCGGCGGGAAGATGTCCCCCACAAGTACGGGGACTCTGGGGAGGGAAAGAACAACTTCCTCCCCAGCATGGTTGGTTGAACCACAGGCGGGGGGCCTCTCTGAAGTAGTGCAAATGCCAGTTTCCGGAGAGGTCCCCAAAACGCCCAGGATGGACAACTTGGAGGGGTTTTAGTGGGTAGTCCCCCGGCCGTTTGTTTAGGTCGGGGGGAGTCCCACATAACCCCGCCTCGAAACCCATCGAGGCGGGGTATGCGTAAATGCATTTCCCCTCCGTTACAAAAAAAAAAAAAAGGTATTGACCGTACCATATTTTCTACGGCAATACAGGCGGTACGCGAAGCGAGATGTACATTTTAAAGAAAGGGGAACGGTACAGGCCGATTACGTAATTCGCACACTTATTTCGGATCCGCGTTACATTTTAAACAGGATCGGGCGAACAAGCATAAGTGCAATGAACACGACTACGTTGTTTTAAAAAGCGACCGCCTTTATAAAGGCCAACATTCATATCATGCCTTCCGTTCTTGTGTATCCCACCCACAAGGATATAACGTGGCGGATTATTAAGGTCGGCGATTACATAACATTGCCGAACGGCATTCAATTGGCCCCGAACTACGATTACGGCAACGATTACGAGATATAAATCTAAATAGGACGCGACAATCCCGAGCTATACGCGACGACCGCTCACTCGGCCTGCAAAGAAGACGAATACGACGACGGATACGATCACCGGCAACGTCCAGCGCACCCTCCACCGGTACGAGTCCAACTGGCACGCCCTCGCGCGGCACGAGGGATACGATTACTTCTGGATACCACAGGGACCAGAATGTAACGCATGCAATTGTGTTCGATTCAGACATTCTGGGACCGTCGTGCCTTTACATTTCGATCGTCCGATTGCCTCCTCACCGCCACCGTCGAACTCAACGATTACGGGTCCCCGACTTCCACCCGTCCAAGGAAGAAAACGTTGTCGAGTAATAATTACAATTTCGGATGCAGCGACCGTTGCTACGCACACGAGCCGTCGAAGCAGTCTTCGTCTGAGACAAAGAAGCATAGTTGACGACGAAATAATAAGTGTCTCATCCAATTCTACGTTGGACCTTCGCGAAGAAAGCATAAATGCAGACAAGAATTTACCATCGCTCACGATGAAGCGATGCTAGCTAAAATAATATCACGGCCATCGGCAGTACCATACGTGGAAAAAGCTCCAGGAAGCAGAACCCCGCTTGTTTGGTAACATTACAATAACACGCATGCAATATCGAGCCAAGCAGAGTGCGACGGGGAAAACAAGCACGGAATTCCGCAATAAGCATCGAGATGATGGGGAGAGAATGGCCGAAATAATGCGACAACACATGTAAATTGTATATAATATAAATATTGTAAATATTGTACACATTGTACACATTGTACATAATGTATATAGTGTATAGTGTATATAGTATATATGTATAATGTATACAGGATGTATCTGAATGGTCTGTATAAACTTTGGGAATAAGTTCCAGGGACCTAAACAAATCTAAGAAAATGTCTCATGGGGTCGGAAACGCTTGCTTCTGGAGTTACGACGGTTCGAAGTTTTCCTGCAATAGCTGGAGAAATTATCACGTCAAATCGCATAGGAGTTACAAACTATATTTATTTATTTCCTCGATTTAGCCATGGACATAACAGGACAGTAAATTTGCTATAGTAAATGCTCGAAATGACCTCCGTTAAGTTCCAAGGAAGCTTGCGCACGAAACAGGCTGCAAACTTTAAACACAGGCCTACAGAAATGAGAGTTTCTTACTGCAAGTGTAAGCTACTCCACAAACGCTGAACTGCGATAGCCGTTCGATAGCTGTTCAAAGCTGTTCGATAGCCGTTCGATAGCTGTTCAAAGCTGTTCGATAGCCGTTCAAAGCTGTTCGATAGCCGTTCGATAGTGGTTTGCATATTATAATAATACATTCATATTTAAAAGACTTGTAGATAATTGTCCGCGGAAACATGCTTACTTTTGTCTTCTTATCATCTGCAGAAGGTATAATACATCCCCTACTCTAAAATATTTGATCGAGACAATGTCTATCCCGTTATGTCTGTCACAAAATGTCTGACAGCCTGACAGTTTAAAAGTATATATATTAAAGCGTGTAAAGCGAATTAAAAATGCCGTCATTGATAGAGTTGGTTTTGTGTCGAGGCCAATGGAACGCGGCATGGTGGGCGCAAGATATAGTAATGGGATTGTTAAGAGCTTTGTTAAATCTGGTAGTATTTCAAAGAGTAAGTAATATTTGTGCATTTTATGCCATATTAATTGTTTAATATATAAATAATAATAATTTGATTTATAGTATCAATATACGAGTGAGATCAAAATTCCTGGTTTCATGAATTTTGAACACCGGAAGTTTGTGAGAATGTTGCGGCGGCACGAAAGGGAGATCCGCGAGGATACATGGAAAGATAACGAGGATGGCCTCCATTTAGATTTAAGGCGCTTATTCGGGCTCGAACCCTATGAGGAAGATGTGGAAGAATTGTAGGACGAGCCTCCAAGCAAGAGGCTGAAAAATTAATTGTATCTATTTTTAATACTTACAAATACTCTACTTTTTGATACTTACAATTAATTTTTCAGCCTCTTGCTTGGAGGCTCGTCCTACAATTCTTCCACAATTCTTCCCAATATATATATATATATAGTGCTAAAATAATTAGCACTCAGGGAGCGCGAGGTGGAAATAGCCCGTCAGGAGCGCCTGATGCTTGGCATGAGATCTCAGGGGGACCGGGATGGGTCCCAGGAACCGAGATCCTTGCGCGAGCTTCCCTCGGTGGACGAGCTGTGGCAGTCTCTGTCGCAGGTTCCCATCCGGGAAGGTCGAGGAGAAGGTGGAGGGAATCGTGGGGAAAATACATATTTCCACTACAACCTCGAATATGAATGGGTCATCGGTGAGGGCGTTGCGCATGGCGGCCCGCACCCTTCACGCCGCGGTGAAGGAGATGAGTCATCGGGCCAAATTCGGGGGGGACGCGGACGCAAAGATCGCGAAGCTGGAGTGGGCCAAAGGTAATCTCCACAAACAGCTTCTCGAGGTGAAGACGGAGTTGGAGGGGGTGAGGAGAGAGAGCCTGGAGCTCAGGAAAGAACTGGACACCCTTAAGGCGTCCAGGACACCCCTGACCGGCTCTCCCTCGCCACCTTCCAGGACTGCCAGCCAGACCTCTCGTCCCTATGGGACGAAGGCGAAGGTCAGTGTGTCCTATCGTGAGAAGGGGGAGGGGTCGAGAACAACCAAAAGAGGCGGGTCCGTAGAGTCGGATGTGACTGTTATCGGGAGGGAATCGATTGGTTCGGCGGAAAATCTTTTCCACAGGGACCTCACCACTAGGGAACAATGGGACATCTGGGGGAGGAGACTCGACGCCATGGAGGCCCGCCTAGACGCTCGACTCCGGGCGACGATCTCTCCGATCCTAGACAACCAGAAGAGGAAGCGGACAACTTTCCCGGTGATTACCCCGGCGGTGGAATTCCGCAGGCTCGCCTTTGACTATCACATTCGACAGAGCAAGAAAAGAATGGGTCTTAGGGGCCTAGCTTTAAAGATTGGCCCCGAGAACCCGGAAGCTCCGGCTGAATTTCAAAGATTACTAAAAAGAGTGCCAAAGATTTTGCCTCAGTAGCAAAAATGTTGACTGCTAAGTATAAGATACGCACTGCGAGGAGGAAGGGGATAGAAGGAAAGCAGGGGTATTAGGTCCTGAGGTAATTATATTGCCAAGAATAGCTACTTGTTTTGCTAAGCTAACAACTGTGCTATTTGCCAAAGGATTTGGCAGGACCATAATTGATGTGTCTGATTTCCCGCACTGCCCACCTGTTATCTTCTCACTTATGTTCCCTTCGGTAGTGAGAAAAGGATATGTCAGAAATGAGGGAATGATAAATATCCACCCACAGTTGGTTTTGATAGCAATTTTCGTTGACAATGTACTTCATGTCAGGGACATGTCTGTCGGAGCCGATACGTAGACACGGCCAGTCGGTCGTTACCGGGTCGTGATCGCGATCGGTGGACAAAATAACCCGAGTCCGCTGCACCCGCGCAATTTATTAACTTCGTCTCAGCGATCAGGCCGAAACTATCCGTTCGCGGTGATACAAAGTTCCGGCAACTCCGTGGCAAGTTAGCGCGTAAATTGTAAAAGTCCGAGCGCTCGGCATACTTAGGTCGCAATCCTGCCATAGCGAGCGGACGGCCAATAAATTATCGTCGTAATGACGCAACGAGGGATATTTATTGTTAAGCCTGCGTTGTAATTCCCGTGGTTAACATTGTGCGCGTTGCAATTCCTGCGTACGGATCTTTTTGTATTTCCGCTCAATGAAGCGAGTTTGTACTTCGTAATGAAGAAATAAATATATTTTCATACGCCAAAATTCCGTCTCTCTCGCAATTACTCGCGACGAATCCGACAAGGGCCCAGTTCTCACCTGTCGTTCACCGACGTGCACCAAAGAGATTGTGTGCGAAGGTCGAGCGACTTAACCAAGGAGGGAAACGGAACGTGGATCGAGGAGTAGCCGTCTGGGGAGTAATGCAGCCTTCATCGTGGAGGAACTACATCCGACCAGGGTAGCCAAATCGTCGAGGAACGTGAGGAGCGGCCATTTGCCGGCTGATTCCTACCACGATGAGCGGACAGCCGAGGGATCCCCGGAGCTTGGATGGAAAGCTGTCCAAAACTTGGTTGAATCCTGCCAGTACGAGCGGACAAACCTTCTTCCTTGCCGTTGATGGAGAAAACGGAAAACCACGCTGAATCGAGCCATTGCGAGCAGACAGCGTTTCCTTGCCGTTTATGGTGAAAACGTGCTGGCGACCGTGAAACAGAGGTAAGAGAACCTAGTTTCTGAAACATATTCGCTTCTAATTGCATATTTAATGCAGTGGCCGGAATTGTCCGGTCACAGTGATATACCGGGTATCCTGTTAATTTTATGCGGTTACGTGTCGCTGAAGTTCGCTGCCGAAGTCGGTTGCGAGTGTTCGATTCCGTGATATTATCCTTAGGCACACGAAGCGACGGTTCGAGGAGCTCGTCGTTTCCTTTCTTTTATATTATTTATATCAATCACCTCGTTGATTCATTGAAACGGTCACATAAGCAATAATCCAGTATTTTGCGTATGAGTCACTCCTTTAGACCTTATATGGACTTATTATCTCGCAGCCCACATCTCCAGTGTATTAATTGACAGAGCTAGGATTGAGCAACGTAATAAATTTAGAATCACTATTAATGGGCGATCTTCACCGGTTCTTTTAGACTTGCGTCAGCATTGCTTGGATAGGATTCGCCATTTGCGACCACATGAGAGGATGGATGACTATATCAATGAGATGAATGTGTTACCTTAGTTGAAAAGTTCAACTTTTATATTTGATTATTTAAGACAATGTATATATGTTTGTATGTTATGTTAAATTTCCATGATATGACTTCACCCGACTTCTTTTTATGGAGTATATAAAAAATGTCGTCCATGAGCATGCGCCTACAACCAGAGAAAATATGATAGGAAGAATACGAGTAGCTTGCAGAAATATACCGCGTGGTCTTACTCAAAACGGTCAGACATTTCCAAGATAGATTGGCGTTATGTATTCGAGCCAACGGAGATATAATTTCGAACAATTCCTTCGATAGAAAGGTTTATAAATTTGTGAAAGAGGTTGTGACTCCCGTTAATCAAGCACGCCGAATCGTGAAAGGCAAGGGGACTCACGTAAATCAAGCACCTCAAAGAGATGAAAACCCCGCCACGTCCACGTCGTTCATCCTGGGTAACGTTAAGCACGGGGAAATCCGTATCAATCGGTCTGGAGCTGGTGGACCATCAAACAGAATCAGTCCAGATAATGGATAGGAACAACATACACACACACACACGCACAGAGGTGGAGGGCGGTTTGGAGTCACAAAATACGCACACTGTATAGGGGTGGAAGTGAGTGTGCAAATACGCCTTGAGAGACAATTTTGTGTATATATGTGCATATGTATAAGATAATAACGTAAATAAAAAATTCCAAATTTTAAATTTTTACCAAAAGCAGTGAGATCCCACAAAAAAAACCTCACAAAGTTCTAAACTTTTAAAAGAATGTAATGCTAAACATTGAACGAATGATCGATTAATACACTCGATTTAAATTTAAAGTAATCGCTTTTGTTACTATGCAACATAAACATAGATTCGATACTATGCAACAGAAAGACATAGAAGAAAAAACGACGAGACATAATTTCTGAATCCTTGAAGGAGCACTATGAGTTATTTTACACGGTTAATTAATTGTCAAACTCTGAATGTGGAAAAATCATTTGAACCCTCTAATAATGATACATCCAAAAGCAACCCTGAGATAAACTTATTGAGCTTGACAATTTAAACGCAATTGATCTACTAACATCGAACGAAGTGCTTGAAAATGTCCAAATGTATGATTCGACATTCGAAATTATTGGATGGAATAGAGTCTCCACGATATGTTGAAACAAAACAACAATATAAATTTTTAAAATTTTATTTGGATAATGGAAAAGGGAAACGGGTGCAAATTGTTGCATGGAATGACGACATTGACGGCCTACAGCACCATATAATGGTAAATTATATCATTCATCTGGATGGTGTTCAAGTACGCCCGCCAAAAATAGCTCAATTTAATAATGGCAACATGCCCTACAAGTTGTTGATCAAATCTAATACTATCGTTTCAAATTTAGGAATATTTGAACCAATAAGTTCATTGGATTCAATACCTGAACCGGTTGAACTTTGCGAAGTTTTAAATACCACAAAACGCATTATTTTAAAAGGATACGTGAAAACAAACTTTCTTACAACGAATAATAAACTCAATAAGATTATTGAATGCGGTTCAATAACAGACGGAATATATAAACTCGAGGTTCACATTATGGATTTTACAGATGATGATTATTTTGTATATGACATTAAAAAAGGTGATCACATTGAAGTCACTGGTATTATGTAAACCAGTGCTCGAAGATAGTTGCCCTTTTCGGGCCGATATGTAAAGCGACGCCTACGGTCCCCCCACTACCGCTCGAGGCTCGACGGCCGAGCCGCCGATCGCGCGCGTAACGCTATGCCTCAGGAGCGTCCCGATCTAAAAAATATGCTGAGATTGTACCTGCCGTAAAATCATCGTTTAAATTTGCTTTCCCAGATAATTGATCTATTAGTAATATATTATATGCAACTGAATCACTCACACAACGATACACGCCGATTATCCATTCCGCCATAGGCGATGGTAATACATGGCGTTGCGTTTTGACCACACGTACGATAAACCCCGCCGCTTAGAGTTTTTTTCAAATATAACTTTAGGTCCCATTTGATCTTCTCATTAGTTACTTTCCCTTTGAACTTTGAAGCTGGACGAGACCCCATAGCTTCTCAGTTGTTAATGACAATCGAATCGATAACGTGCGTGTGCCGTGAGTGTCACTTGAGACTATAGATTAAAATCAACTTCTTCTTCGAGTGTTTATTTAGATTAGAGAAGATTAATTGAGCCGATAAGATATATTTTGTTATTTTAATTTTAACACGCGATACTATCGGAGAGATAAATGGAGTGCAAGATAAATGATTATCTTTCGGGCTAAGCTGTATAAATTAAAGGGACAAAAAGTGAAATTCAGTCTATTCGAGCATTCGGTTCACGATGTCACACCCCGAGCCCAAGCTCGCGAATCGATTAATGTCATCTTCCGGATTAATTATAAAAGTATCGAGCTCTTTGAGAAAATTATTGTACCTCGCTAAGAAAAGAAATAAATATTACGAGGGTCTCTTAACCGACATAAAGGACGCCATAATACAACAGCAACAACAGCGCGAAGAACGCAAAAACTCGAGTAGAGAGAATTACGAGGAGATTACTAAATATTACTCCGCCGAAAATATAGATGAATATCTTCTCAATGGCGATAAATATGACGCCAAAATGCAGGAATTCATCAACATGGATATACTCGATATATCCAAGTATAATACTATCTTTTCCGATGTGTTAATTTTACGTATATTAAATTGGGATACCGCTTATGCCAATACTCCGAACGATAATGATACGACGTGCCAAAAAAAAAGAAAACACGAATCAAATAGCCCTAACGTTTGCAAGAAACAAATGAAGGATCAACGAGAGGCCGACGTCGTCGAACAAAACCAGCCGCAAATCGCCCCAGGAATCAAGTCGCAAATCGCCACAGGATTCATCGAGCAAGGACAGACGCAAATCGCATCGGGAATCATCGAGCCGCAAATCGCCACAGGATTCATCGAGCAAGGACAGACGCAAATCGCCTCGGGAATCATCGAGCCGCAAATCGACCCAGGAATCATCGAGACGCAAATCGCCCCAGGAATCATCGAGACGAAAATCGCCTCAGGAATCATCGAGACGCAAATCGGTGGAGGATTTGTCGAGCAAAGACAGACGCAAATCGGTGGGGGGTTCGTCGTACAACAGGCAGAACTCTCCTATAATCATTTTCCCGAAATGTCTGAGGAGCCCATGACACATCGAGAAGCTATGTGCCTTCAGGAGGCGATAAACAGTATTTCGACAACAGCAAATTCACACAAAGATTTGTTGAAGGAAGCATGTAGCAACATATTTGATCTTGAACAAAGTTCACAGATTACCAAAAAGATTGTCGAAGAAATAGGTAAATTACCTAATATTTCATTAAATATTAATATTGATTGTATATTTTAAATATTAATAGTATATGTATAATTTTTTGTTACAGATAATATGGATGACATCACCATCGGCGATTGTACGATATTGAATTCGGTGTCGCAACGACAACTAACTTTTATACAAGAACAAGAAGTTGCCAATCTGCGTAACGCGGAATTGCAGGTGAACGATCCGATTAAGATTCCAACAACGAACGGCATCGTTCCTTCGACATCAACGAATTCAGCTCCCTCGGCTCTAATTACATCAAGCAAAACTTGTTTCACTAATATTGGCATATCGTGGTACGTTACAAGTAGCTTTAAAAAAATTAATCTAAACCCCGAAGATCAATTTGCACCATTAGAAAATGATGAATTAGGGATTTTAACATATAATTTAGAACAATTATACGTTCATATAAGTAATGAGTCTTATCAATTAAATAAAACTACATTATCCAGATGTAAAAAAAAATGATACGGCAACCATTTAATATCTTGGTCTCCGTTAAATGTTCGGAAAAATATTGGTAAGAACAATCGCGAACAATCCCGAAGAAATATATACAAACATTATTAAGTGTCTCGAGGAAAATGGAAAAACTTACGTTAGAATCTGTTGCAGACATCCACAAAGAAGTAGTTTTATAGATTGTGGATTAGCACAATTTGATTTTACTAATGTCTCTAACGAAACACCAAATGTAGATTCTCCAAAAATTAAAATAAAGAACAGCCAATCGACTAAGATATTAGGTACGGTTCGAGTTAAATTTCGTGATTTCGTAACCGAGATTGTCGAAGGTAAAGTTGTTTTTTCAAATAATTCTATGAACGTCTTGTCTAATTTGGATGATTATACTACGTTGTTGGATAACGATTTCAACGCTATATCATTTATTGATAATTTTGTATTGGATTTTGACAAAAACATTTAAAATTGATATAAGTAATTAGGAATATTATATTTTTTTCGAGATAAGCAATTGGTTTAGGGTATTACACATTACTCATGTATATTGAAAATAAAAGATTATGTACATTAAATCGAATGTGTATTTTTATTTAAATTTAGCAATTGTCTTTTTTTATTATTTGCTTCCATCGGCAAGAGAGTCGAACGATGTTTTCTATTATGCGATCGAGCTTCTTTACGTTCCTTTTCTTCATTAATTTCATCGACAAATTTCATTCCGGTTTTTTCTTCATTCAGCGCAGGAATTAATAATCCTTCGGCGCTTTTACTTTCATTTGCCTCACCGACAGTTTCGATTTCGGTTTTTTCTTCATTCGGCGTAGGAATTAATAATCCATCTTCGGTCGACAAAGAAGATTGCTTGATCTTTTCTTCCTTTGCCTCACCGACAAATTTGATTTCGGTTTTTTCTTCATTCGGCGAAGGAATTAATAATCCATCGTCGATTGAATAATCATCGATTGAATAATCGATTATGAATTGCAGATATCCAAATTATGCTTCGATGGACAAAAGATATAATTCTTATAAAATTAAAGAAAACGAACAACAGCAACAACAGCAACAATAACAGCAGCCATTAGCTTTATGGCAAGCTTGGTGTCTCGCCCAAGCAGGTTTTTTTTATTCCGGTTTCGACGATACAACGATATGTCATCATTGTGGATTAGCTCTCTGTTCGTGGAGTAATTTTCACTCGATCGTTCAAGAGCATCTTTTTTGGGACTCTACGTGTTGTACGTGTTATTTCGAAATTTCCCGATGTGAGAATCTACCTTGTCGTGGTATCGGGGCACAGCATATCTATAGCTGCCAAGTGGTTCTCTGTTATGCATCAGTTCAGGGTCTGAAGCCCGCAAACAAGCCATGGCGCCCAGACGCCGTTCATGCCGACGTCACCGGCGAATACGCGAAATATTTCGTGAGTATAGTGCGACAGCAATTAAATCCCAGAAGTCCTATTTTATTGGAGCAAATGGTTTAGAGGTCCCGAGCACGAGGTCGTTTCGTGATCTGTCCCTCACCTTGCACCTCGCGGCATCCGATCCGATGATTATTCAAGCAGAACTATTCTCGGGAATGAATATATCTATTAATAAATTAAAGGCTCTGATAATCAATATCTAAATAAATAATGGCTAATTATGAGCCTGAGCGCGATAAGAATTGCGCAGATTGTTTTCTTTGTGTATCTTCTTTATTGATGAACGTTTCGGTCCTATGTTCGGACCTTCCTCAGCATCTATCGGATTATAATATTGTTTTGTTGTTACAACGTGGTTACAAGTTTAATTGGTGCATATATACATGTGTTAATGATATCATGTGCATTTATTCTTGGCCCGCTAACCTTGCCCGAATGTGGTGAGCGTCCCTCCGGTGCCAACCATGAAGGAAGCACATGTTATATAGTTTTTTTTTTTTTTTTTTTAAACACATCGCGATATCCGAACCTTCAAGGATTTATAGAGGGTTAATTTTTTGGTGTGAGATTAATTGTCTTATATACGAAGGCCACTCACCCCTTATCGAAGCAATGCACTGCGGGCCTCGAGGCACAAGACACAACTGTCGCTTTTTAAATGGTGTTTAAATCTATCGTATTTGTTTGTCTCTCGTTTGACATTACGCGCGCGGTACCGCGATGTGTTGTCTTGACATATGATGTGTTCATGACGTGTGTATTAGCGCGATGATTATATTTTCTTTAAACTGTCCACTAACGTGAGATACGCGTGATGCAAGCTTTCTGTGTCGCTCTGTAGATTCAGACTATTTGCAAATTTTTTTGGTGGAAGTCAGGATGCGAGAGCCGTAATGCCCTGTCAATAAGGCCGATGACGGTGCCTCTTTTGTGACAAAGAGGGTGTCGAGACTCGAAATTAAGGTACCTACCTGAAAAAGTGGGTTTATGGTACCAGTCAAATTTTATGAAGTTATTTTTTAAAATCATTGTTACGTCAAGAAAATTGAGCCGATTGTCGACTCCCTCCTCCATCGTGAACTGTAATCTCGGGTGGAATGAGTTGAATGTTTGCAATAAGTCGTTGGACATGGAGGAGGGAACCGCCAACGCGATGTCATCCACGTATCTGTAATAAAATGGAAGCGTGATGGGGAGACTCTCGATAGCCCTCTCTTCTAAATCCTGTAATGTTATGTCCGCTATGACCGGGGAGAGCGGGAAGCCCATAGGTGTACCGAAACTCTGTTTGTAATAATTGTCGTTGAATTTGAAGAAGGTGGAATCGAGAACGAAACAAATCGCTGTCAAGAATTCATCTCGGGGTATGTCGCAATTTCTACCGATATGATCCCACCTCTTTTTAATGCTATCCATTATGCAAGAGTTTCCAAGTTAATATTAGACACAATTGTGCATGGATATGCCTTATATACCGTGTACGGATGGTCAATATATTTACTTGGAGCGATCTGGGATTCTCTTACAAATCTTTTATTACATCTGGGAAGACGGAGGCGACCCGAAAGGCCACAGCCGAACCCACCACCACCACTGCCAAGCGCACCGAAGGAAGATAATAAAGCAATAAACCTCATTAAATAAGAAACCCATAACACCATGGAAATGTACGCGGTATATCCCTTACGACCAGAAAAAAATTCTACTTATACGTTAGAGATAAAAGAATATAAATAAAAAAGTTACATAATATATATATTCTTTTTTTTATAATAATAAAACAATTATAATAACAATAACAAAAAAAGGGGAGGAAGAAATAATTAATCATTAAAACGTTTTTTTTTTCTTTCTTTCCTCACTCTCTCCATCAACTTTGAAGATGAACCTCTTTTAAACCTTTATCAATTACATGAAACAGTTTTAACCATTTTAGAAATAGAAATCAGAAGTATCGACACCTACCATTTAACCCGCGGACCTTTGGAAGTGCGGATAACTCGCGCGGAATCTCCGTCACTCTTTTGGGTCTAACTAAAAAATGGTGAAAGGGATTTGACGGAACTCATTGAAGAACTTAATTTCCGGATGGACCGACGCAGACAATACCTCCACTTGTACCCACAAGACTTGAAAGAAAACGAACCGTGTGCAGTCAGAGTAAAGGACATCTGGCAACGCGGCATCATCATTAAAGTCAACAGGGTGACATTCATGGTCAAAATCTCCCTAAGAGACTAGGGGATGACAATATGGAGACCAATGGGGCAGGTATATCTTCTAGAAGACCGGTTCCGAGAATTGTCGTGGCAAAGTGTCAAATGCGGCCTGGCGTATATGGGCCCTGTAACCACAACTACAGAATGGCCCGAAGAAACAAGACAATTATGCAAGATTCTTGCAGCCCAACAAGAAGGATGGATACAAATTGTCCGTCCTCTTGGTGATAGGGCCGCTATGGTAAAACTAGCGATATATAACGAACATACTGATGGGGCTCATAATATACGTAATGTATATGATACGTATCAAGCGATGCGGTACGCGGTAGCATCGCGATGTCATAATTAAGGTTATAAGGTTATATTTAAATCTGTTGCAGAAAATATATTTGGTGCTATCGAATAAGTAGATTGAAATTTCGTATATATATCTGCTTATACATGTTTATTTATTGTTTTATAAGTATATTTCTTGATTATATCTGAATATTATCTAAATTATAGCGCCAACCATGAAGAAAGCACATGTTATATTGTTTTTTTTTTAACACATCGCGATATCCGAACCTTCAAGGGTTTATAGAGGGTTAATTTTTTAGTGTGAGATTAATTGTCTTATATACGAAGGCCTCTCATCCCTTATCGAAGCAATGCACTGCGGGCCTCGAGGCACAAGACACAACTGTCGCTTTTTAAATGGTGTTTAAATCTATCGTATTTGTTTGTCTGTCTCTCGTTTGACATTACGCGCGCGGTACCGCGATGTGTTGTGTTGACATATGACGTGTTCATGACGTGTGTATTAGCGCGATGATTATATTTTCTTTAAACTGTCCACCAACGTGAGATACGCGTGATGCAAGCTTTCTGTGTCGCTCTGTAGATTCAGACTATTTGTTTGTCTTTTAATAAAGATCATTTCAGACATTAAGCGATTCCCGTATATGTGCTTCTCATCCAAAACTTCCACTTTGTCCAACGCAAATTCATGATTTTTTAATCTGTGGTCCGTGATGACAGAATGTTGCGATGTTTTCCGATTAATATGATTGCGATGTTCTGTCAATCGGGCGATTCCACGATTCTTTCCTTCCGCGAAGTGTCGGCAATGATCGTCGATTGGTAAGATAAACGAATCGCTCAGTAAACAGACCAACGTAAAAGATGAAACCATGCCGGTTTCCTAAAAAATAATATAAAATTTTCTAACGAAATACCCCACAAACACAGCTGCATCAATAACAATATAAAATTTTCTAACAAAATACCCAACAAACACAGCTGCATCTACAATAATAAAAATTTTCCAACAAATATTCAATAAACACAGTTGCACCAATAGCAATAAAAATTATCATAGGAAAATAGGACCTTTTTCTAATCTGAACACGTGCAAGGAATCTTCGAACGAATATCGAACTCACCAATGGATGATCACCACGGGTAAAACGTGAAAAGTAGGAGAAACACCCCGCCTAACGAAGACACTGGCACATTTTTAATTTGCTAAGATAGGAAAATCCCCACTTCTGCGCAAATTCAATTCGTCAAAGTTTTGGAAGATTCCCACTCTTAGAATTAGAATACGCCCCAAAAAAAAAAATTATAAAAAGAGAACTCGCGAACATATCATCTCTCTTATTTCTGCAATTCTCAATCCGAGTGCATTTATTATTCTGCAACTTCCAATCCGAGTACTCTCGTTGTGTGTCGTGACTCGCGAGTTAGTTGTGAAAATCAGTGTCTTCCATTAGCGGGGTCTTTCAACCATCATCAACCACAATCATCCAGCCAAAGCAGCGCCTAAAGTCGCCAACCTCATATTTCCCACTAGAAAACACCGATTAAAAGTAAGTCGCTACCAACCAATTTTTCTTCACGCGAATTTCAATTAGAAATTATTACCTTATCATTTTCTATAGTGAAAAGGATCACCTTGCGTATTTCGATCAAGCGACTTCATTCGCGAACTAAGCACATACACAGAGTTTATCGCAGGACTCGGAAGGCATTGGCTCGAGCTGATCCACAAACAATTAAGATAGCTAATCGATATATTGCTAAGATTAATTATAATTTAGCCAAAGCGAATAGAATCGTTAGAATAATAAATAACATTAACGATCACAATTGCGAGTCTACACACACTTACACACATTCTAAAGACTTAATTACTCCAAGTTCGCCTTCCCATTTTTCTCCAAGCTACTCCCCAATACATTCCCCCGAACTCTTTTCTCCTGAACCGCCTTCCTCCCCGAGATCATTCTCGTAATTATCTACAGTCCTCTTGAATAATTCACTTGCTTCTTCCCCGCAGTTTTCGGAATCAGATGATTTCGAAAAGGCTATAGAGGAGTTCTGCAATGAACTACCCGACTTAGAATCCGCTTCATCCTATCAGGATTAAATTAAACCGATATATCCCCCTTCATTCTCTTTCTCCATGATTCCATATTTCCTTTCTCACTCACACACGCACACATGTTTGCTTTTTTTTTATTAATTAAATCTTCTTTCTGTATCAACCAGTCAGAACCTAAATGTTAACGATAGAATCTTTCCCTTGCATTCTGCCTCATGTCCTCCGTATTAATGTAACACCCGCGAACTAACACACACACACACACATTCACACATACTCAAAAGAAAACGAATATTATATTTTTATTTTTTTTTATATTATCATGTATACCTATCATTCATTTTAAAATGAATAAATTTATATTTGTTAATTAAAAATCAAAATAAATCCTTATTTACCCCCACTCATTCTTTAGATAAAGATCGCATTTGGCCCCATCCCGTGTAAAAGAGATTAAATTTTCTGACCGAAAAGGGACATTTTCCTTCTTTACCTATATGAATTCTAAATTCGTATATGTGGAGAAACATGTCCGCACTCAAATAAATGAACTTAACAGAAACTTATTATTACATCAATGTAAATTAGAAAAACGAATGTTGCATAATGCATTAACCATAGCTACTCAAGCACCTGACATTTTTGCATATCACCTAATGAAGGGACCTGGATATATGGCCCTTTTAGCAGGGGAAGTAATTCACATAATCAAATGTGTACCAGTGGATGTAAAACTCGCAAGAACAAAGGAATGTTACGACCAATTACCGGTAATCCGAGAAAATCGAACATATTTCTTAACGCCTCAAACTCATATATTATTACAACAAGGAACGCAGACGACATGCAATCCATTTGCACCTGCCATGTACCTCTTAGGGGATTCATGGTACAAATTTATACCTAATCCGGTAGATACTTTATCACCAACGATTATGAAACTACTAACCAGGCCTACTTGGAAATACATCAACCCTGGATCACTCGCCACTAGTGGCATATATTCTGAAGGAGAATTAAAAGATCTCAGAGACCATATGTTTCCGGCCGAACGACCGTCAGTGCTCAACACCATAGCAAGAGGAGTGATGGGAAGATCCACTTCTCTACAGGGGGGCTCCATTTCCAATTTATTAGACGAAGCATCAATGGAAAAAATAGCCGCTTCCGCTTGGAAAAAATTCTGGAATAAGTTCCTATTTTTCGGCAACATCAGCGCTGGACTACTCGGCATATATCTAATTGCAAAAGTTTCCAAGTTAATATTAGACATAATTGTGCATGGATATGCCTTACATACCGTGTATGGATGGTCAATATATTTACTTGGAGCGATCTGGGATTCTCTTACAAATCTTTTATTACATCTAGGAAGACGGAGGCGACCCGAAAGGTCACAGCCGAACCCACCACCACCACCGCCAAGCGCACCGAAGGAAGATAATAAAGCAATAAACCTCATTAAACAAAAAACCCATAACACCATGGAAATGAACGCGGTATATCCCTTGCTACGACCGGAAGAAAATTCTACTTATACGTTAGAGATAAAAGAATAAAAATAAAAAAGTTATAGAATATATATATTCTTTTTTTTATAATAATAAACCAATTATAATAACAATAACAAAAAAAGGGGAGGAAAAAATAATTAATCATTAAAACGTTTTTTTTCCTTTCTTTCCTCTGTTTCTCCATCTACTTTGAAGATGAACCCCTTTTAAATCTTTCTCAATTACATGAAACAGTTTTAATCATTTTAGAAATGGAAATCAAGAGTATTGACACCTACCATTTAACCCGCGGACGTTGGGAAGTGCGGATAACTCGCGCGGAATCTCCGTCACTCTTTTGGGTCCAATTAAAAAACGGTGAAAGGGATTTGCCGGAACTCATTGAAGAACTTAATTCCCGGATAGACCGACGCGGACAATACCTCCACTTGTACCCACAAGACTTGAAAGAAAAAGAAACCGTGTGCAGTCAGAGTAAAGGACATCTGGCAACGCGGCATCATCATTAAAGTCAACAGGGTGACATTCATGGTCAAAATCTCCCTAAGAGACTGGGGGATGACAATATGGAGACCAATGGGGCAGGTATATCTTCTAGAAGACCGGTTCCGAGAATTGTCGTGGCAAAGCGTCAAATGCGGCCTGGCGTATACGGGCCCTGTAACCACATCTACAGAATGGCCCGAAAAAACAAGACAATTATGCAAGATTCTTGCAGCCCAACAAGAAGGATGGATACAAATTGTCCGTCCTCTTGGTGATAGGGCCGCTATAGTAAAACTAGCGATATATAACGAACATACTGATGGGGCTCATAATATACGTAATGTATATGATACGTATCAAGCGATGCGGTAGCATCGCGATGTCATAATTAAGGTTATAAGGTTATATTTAAATCTGTTGCAGAAAATATATTTGGTGCTATCGAGTAAGTAGATTGAAATTTCGTATATATATCTGCTTATACATGTTTATTTATTGTTTTATAAGTATATTTCTTGATTATATCTGAATATTATCTAAATTATAGCGCCAACCATGAAGAAAGCACATGTTATAGGGTTTTTTTTTTAACACATCGCGATATTCGAACCTTCAAGGGTTTATAGAGGGTTAATTTTTTGGTGTGAGATTAATTGTCTTATATACGAAGGCCTCTCATCCCTTATCGAACCAATGCACTGCGGGCCTCGAGGTACAAGACACAACTGTCGCTTTTTAAATGGTGTTTAAATCTATCGTATTTGTTTGTCTGTCTCTCGTTTGACATTACGCGCGCGGTACCGCGATGTGTTGTGTTGACATATGACGTGTTCATGACGTGTGTATTAGCGCGATGATTATATTTTCTTTAAACTGTCCACCAACGTGAGATACGCGTGATGCAAGCTTTCTGTGTCGCTCTGTAGATTCAGACTATTTGCAAATTTTTTTGGTGGAAGTCAGGATGCGAGAGCCGTAATGCTCTGTCAATAAGGCCGATGACGGTGCCTCTTTTGTGACAAAGAGGGTGTCGAAACTCGAAATGAAGGTACCTTCCTGAAAAAGTGGGTTTATGGTACCAGTCAAATTTTATGAAGTTATTTTTTAAAATCATTGTTACGTCAAGAAAATTGAGCCGATTGTCGACTCCCTCCTCCATCGTGAACTGTAATATCGGGTGGAATGAGTTGAATGTTTGCAATAAGTCGTTGGACGGAGGAGGGAACCGCCAACGCGATGTCATCCACGTATCTGTAATAAAATGGAAGCGTGATGGGGAAACTCTCGATAGCCCTCTCTTCTAAATCCTGTAATGTTATGTCCGCTATGACCGGGGAGAGCGGGGAGCCCATAAGTGTACCGAAACTGTGTTTGTAATAATTGTCGTTGAATTTGAAGAAGGTGGAACGAAACGAATCGCTGTCAAGAATTCATCTCGGGGTATGTCGCAATTTCTACCGATATGATCCCACCTCTTTTTAATGCTATCCATTATGCAAGAGTTTCCAAGTTAATATTAGACACAATTGTGCATGGATATGCCTTACATACCGTGTACGGATGGTCAATATATTTACTTGGAGCGATCTGGGATTCTCTTACAAATCTTTTATTACATCTGGGAAGACAGAGGCGACCCGAAAGGCCACAGCCGAACCCACCACCACCACCGCCAAGCACACCGAAAGAAGATAATAAAGCAATAAACCTCATTAAACAAAAAACCCATAACACCATGGAAATGAACGCGGTATATCCCTTGCTACGACCGGAAGAAAATTCTACTTATACGTTAGAGATAAAAGAATAAAAATAAAAAAGTTATAGAATATATATATTCTTTTTTTTATAATAATAAACCAATTATAATAACAATAACAAAAAAAGGGGAGGAAAAAATAATTAATCATTAAAACGTTTTTTTTCCTTTCTTTCCTCTGTTTCTCCATCTACTTTGAAGATGAACCCCTTTTAAATCTTTCTCAATTACATGAAACAGTTTTAATCATTTTAGAAATGGAAATCAAGAGTATTGACACCTACCATTTAACCCGCGGACGTTGGGAAGTGCGGATAACTCGCGCGGAATCTCCGTCACTCTTTTGGGTCCAATTAAAAAACGGTGAAAGGGATTTGCCGGAACTCATTGAAGAACTTAATTCCCGGATAGACCGACGCGGACAATACCTCCACTTGTACCCACAAGACTTGAAAGAAAAAGAAACCGTGTGCAGTCAGAGTAAAGGACATCTGGCAACGCGGCATCATCATTAAAGTCAACAGGGTGACATTCATGGTCAAAATCTCCCTAAGAGACTGGGGGATGACAATATGGAGACCAATGGGGCAGGTATATCTTCTAGAAGACCGGTTCCGAGAATTGTCGTGGCAAAGCGTCAAATGCGGCCTGGCGTATACGGGCCCTGTAACCACATCTACAGAATGGCCCGAAAAAACAAGACAATTATGCAAGATTCTTGCAGCCCAACAAGAAGGATGGATACAAATTGTCCGTCCTCTTGGTGATAGGGCCGCTATAGTAAAACTAGCGATATATAACGAACATACTGATGGGGCTCATAATATACGTAATGTATATGATACGTATCAAGCGATGCGGTAGCATCGCGATGTCATAATTAAGGTTATAAGGTTATATTTAAATCTGTTGCAGAAAATATATTTGGTGCTATCGAGTAAGTAGATTGAAATTTCGTATATATATCTGCTTATACATGTTTATTTTTTGTTTTATAAGTATATTTCTTGATTATATCTGAATATTATCTAAATTATAGCGCCAACCATGAAGAAAGCACATGTTATAGTGTTTCTTTTTTTTTAACACATCGCGATATTCGAACCTTCAAGGGTTTATAGAGGGTTAATTTTTTGGTGTGAGATTAATTGTCTTATATACGAAGGCCTCTCATCCCTTATCGAACCAATGCACTGCGGGCCTCGAGGTACAAGACACAACTGTCGCTTTTTAAATGGTGTTTAAATCTATCGTATTTGTTTGTCTGTCTCTCGTTTGACATTACGCGCGCGATACCGCGATGTGTTGTGTTGACATATGACGTGTTCATGACGTGTGTATTAGCGCGATGATTATATTTTCTTTAAACTGTCCACCAACGTGAGATACGCGTGATGCAAGCTTTCTGTGTCGCTCTGTAGATTCAGACTACTTGCAAATTTTTTTGGTGGAAGTCAGGATGCGAGAGCCGTAATGCTCTGTCAATAAGGCCGATGACGGTGCCTCTTTTGTGGCAAAGAGGGTGTCGAAACTCGAAATGAAGGTACCTTCCTGAAAAAGTGGGTTTATGGTACCAGTCAAATTTTATGAAGTTATTTTTTAAAATCATTGTTACGTCAAGAAAATTGAGCCGATTGTCGACTCCCTCCTCCATCGTGAACTGTAATATCGGGTGGAATGAGTTGAATGTTTGCAATAAGTCGTTGGACGGAGGAGGGAACCGCCAACGCGATGTCATCCACGTATCTGTAATAAAATGGAAGCGTGATGGGGAAACTCTCGATAGCCCTCTCTTCTAAATCCTGTAATGTTATGTCCGCTATGACCGGGGAGAGCGGGGAGCCCATAAGTGTACCGAAACTGTGTTTGTAATAATTGTCGTTGAATTTGAAGAAGGTGGAACGAAACGAATCGCTGTCAAGAATTCATCTCGGGGTATATCGCAATTTCTACCGATATGATCCCACCTCTTTTTAATGCTATCCATTATGCAAGAGTTTCCAAGTTAATATTAGACACAATTGTGCATGGATATGCCGTACATACCGTGTACGGATGGTCAATATATTTACTTGGAGCGATCTGGGATTCTCTTACAAATCTTTTATTACATCTGGGAAGACAGAGGCGACCCGAAAGGCCACAGCCGAACCCACCACCACCACCGCCAAGCGCACCGAAGGAAGATAATAAAGCAATAAACCTCATTAAATAAGAAACCCTTAACACCATGGAAATGAACGCGGTATATCCCTTACGACCAGAAGAAAATTCTACTTATACGTTAGAGATAAGAGAATATAAATAAAAAAGTTACATAATATATATATTTTTTTTTTATAATAATAAATCAATTATAATAACAATAACAAAAAAAGGGGAGGAAAAAATAATTAATCATTAAAACGTTTTTTTTCTTTCTTTCCTCTGTTTCTCCATCTACTTTGAAGATGAACCCCTTTTAAATCTTTCTCAATTACATGAAACAGTTTTAATCATTTTAGAAATGGAAATCAAGAGTATTGACACCTACCATTTAACCCGCGGACGTTGGGAAGTGCGGATAACTCGCGCGGAATCTCCGTCACTCTTTTGGGTCCAATTAAAAAACGGTGAAAGGGATTTGCCGGAACTCATTGAAGAACTTAATTCCCGGATAGACCGACGCGGACAATACCTCCACTTGTACCCACAAGACTTGAAAGAAAAAGAAACCGTGTGCAGTCAGAGTAAAGGACATCTGGCAACGCGGCATCATCATTAAAGTCAACAGGGTGACATTCATGGTCAAAATCTCCCTAAGAGACTGGGGGATGACAATATGGAGACCAATGGGGCAGGTATATCTTCTAGAAGACCGGTTCCGAGAATTGTCGTGGCAAAGCGTCAAATGCGGCCTGGCGTATACGGGCCCTGTAACCACATCTACAGAATGGCCCGAAAAAACAAGACAATTATGCAAGATTCTTGCAGCCCAACAAGAAGGATGGATACAAATTGTCCGTCCTCTTGGTGATAGGGCCGCTATAGTAAAACTAGCGATATATAACGAACATACTGATGGGGCTCATAATATACGTAATGTATATGATACGTATCAAGCGATGCGGTAGCATCGCGATGTCATAATTAAGGTTATAAGGTTATATTTAAATCTGTTGCAGAAAATATATTTGGTGCTATCGAGTAAGTAGATTGAAATTTCGTATATATATCTGCTTATACATGTTTATTTTTTGTTTTATAAGTATATTTCTTGATTATATCTGAATATTATCTAAATTATAGCGCCAACCATGAAGAAAGCACATGTTATAGTGTTTCTTTTTTTTTAACACATCGCGATATTCGAACCTTCAAGGGTTTATAGAGGGTTAATTTTTTGGTGTGAGATTAATTGTCTTATATACGAAGGCCTCTCATCCCTTATCGAACCAATGCACTGCGGGCCTCGAGGTACAAGACACAACTGTCGCTTTTTAAATGGTGTTTAAATCTATCGTATTTGTTTGTCTGTCTCTCGTTTGACATTACGCGCGCGATACCGCGATGTGTTGTGTTGACATATGACGTGTTCATGACGTGTGTATTAGCGCGATGATTATATTTTCTTTAAACTGTCCACCAACGTGAGATACGCGTGATGCAAGCTTTCTGTGTCGCTCTGTAGATTCAGACTACTTGCAAATTTTTTTGGTGGAAGTCAGGATGCGAGAGCCGTAATGCTCTGTCAATAAGGCCGATGACGGTGCCTCTTTTGTGGCAAAGAGGGTGTCGAAACTCGAAATGAAGGTACCTTCCTGAAAAAGTGGGTTTATGGTACCAGTCAAATTTTATGAAGTTATTTTTTAAAATCATTGTTACGTCAAGAAAATTGAGCCGATTGTCGACTCCCTCCTCCATCGTGAACTGTAATATCGGGTGGAATGAGTTGAATGTTTGCAATAAGTCGTTGGACGGAGGAGGGAACCGCCAACGCGATGTCATCCACGTATCTGTAATAAAATGGAAGCGTGATGGGGAAACTCTCGATAGCCCTCTCTTCTAAATCCTGTAATGTTATGTCCGCTATGACCGGGGAGAGCGGGGAGCCCATAAGTGTACCGAAACTGTGTTTGTAATAATTGTCGTTGAATTTGAAGAAGGTGGAACGAAACGAATCGCTGTCAAGAATTCATCTCGGGGTATATCGCAATTTCTACCGATATGATCCCACCTCTTTTTAATGCTATCCATTATGCAAGAGTTTCCAAGTTAATATTAGACACAATTGTGCATGGATATGCCGTACATACCGTGTACTGATGGTCAATATATTTACTTGGAGCGATCTGGGATTCTCTTACAAATCTTTTATTACATCTGGGAAGACAGAGGCGACCCGAAAGGCCACAGCCGAACCCACCACCACCACCGCCAAGCGCACCGAAGGAAGATAATAAAGCAATAAACCTCATTAAATAAGAAACCCTTAACACCATGGAAATGAACGCGGTATATCCCTTACGACCAGAAGAAAATTCTACTTATACGTTAGAGATAAGAGAATATAAATAAAAAAGTTACATAATATATATATTTTTTTTTTATAATAATAAATCAATTATAATAACAATAACAAAAAAAGGGGAGGAAAAAATAATTAATCATTAAAACGTTTTTTTTTCTTTCTTTCCTCACTCTCTCCATCAACTTTGAAGATGAACCTCTTTTACACCTTTATCAATTACATGAAACAGTTTTAACCATTTTAGAAATAGAAATCAAAAGTATCGACACCTACCATTTAACCCGCGGACGTTTGGAAGTGCGGATAACTCGCGCGGAATCTCCGTCACTCTTTTGGGTCCAATTAAAAAATGGTGAAAGGGATTTGACGGAACTCATTGAAGAACTTACACAAACACGAACCGTGTGCAGTCAGAGTAAAGGACATCTGGCAACGCGGCATCATCATTAAAGTCAACAGGGTGACATTCATGGTCAAAATCTCCCTAAGAGACTGGGGGATGACAATATGGAGACCAATGGGGCAGATATATCTTCTAGAAGACCGGTTCCGAGAATTGTCGTGGCAAAGTGTCAAATGCGGCCTGGCGTATATGGGCCCTGTAACCACAACTACAGAATGGCCCGAAAAAACAAGACAGTTATGCAAGATTCTTGCAGCCCAACAAGAAGGATGGATACAAATTGTCCGTCCTCTTGGTGATAGGGCCGCTATGGTAAAATTAGCGATATATAACGAACATACTGATGGGGCTCATAATATACGTAATGTATATGATACGTATCAAGCGATGCGGTACGCGGTAGCATCGCGATGTCATAATTAAGGTTATAAGGTTATATTTAAATCTGTTGCAGAAAATATATTTGGTGCTATCGAGTAAGTAGATTGAAATTTCGTATATATATCTGCTTATACATGTTTATTTATTGTTTTATAAGTATATTTCTTGATTATATCTGAATATTATCTAAATTATAGCGCCAACCATGAAGAAAGCACATTTTTTTTTTTAACACATCGCGATATCCGAACCTTCAAGGGTTTATAGAGGGTTAATTTTTTGGTGTGAGATTAATTGTCTTATATACGAAGGCCACTCACCCTTTATCGAAGCAATGCACTGCGGGCCTCGAGGCACAAGACACAACTGTCGCTTTTTAAATTTAAACTCCATATATATATATATATATATCGTATTTGTTTATCTCTCGTTTGACATTACGTGCGCTTGACACACACACATTCACACATACTCAGAAGAAAACGAATATTATATTTTTATTTTTTTTATATTATCATGTTACCTATCATTCATTTTAAAATGAATAAATTTATATTTGTTAATTAAAAATCAAAATAAATCCTTATTTACCCCCACTCATTCCTTAGATAAAGATCGCACTTGGTCCCATCCCGCGTAAAAGAGATTAAATTCTCTGACCGAAAAGGAACAGCCGAGCGAACTTCCAAAAACAGTGTAATAGCGACTCAGTCGTTTACCTGCTTTTCGGACCTGTCAGTTCGTTCGACCCGATTCCAAATGCCACGAGGCGTTTGACTTCGGGATAATAAAAGATAGTTGTTGCGCCCTTTCGTCGACTCATCCTTCCCCGAATCTGGACGTAACAATTAATATGATTGTTGGCTAATGGTAATGCGTTGTGGATAATGCCGTGTAAAAATTCGGCGGGACCATGCAACGAACTGTTGACAGATGATACGATAATGCGGAGAGGTGAGCCCGTTTTGTGAATCTTCGGCACACCATAGGCTCTCGGTAAGACACCGTCTGTGCAATTAAGTTTCTTGTAAGTCTTATCTGTTATGTATTCACGTTTTTTCCACCTCGAGAGCAAATCGTGTAGATTTCTAATGAGTTTTTTTGTGGGATCTTTCTTAATGGATATATATGTATTATTATCTCCCAAGAGGGCGTTCATTTTATTGATGTAATCTGTTTTGTGAAGGGCTACAGTAGTGTTACCCTTATCTGCTCGTGTGAAAATCACGTCCGGGTCATCACGCCCGCATAAAATTCCGCACAGCTCGCGACGCTCCGACGAGCTCTTTATCTATCGTAGAATGTGTGAATGAGTAGTTTATGAGATTGTTTATGATGGGAGTCACTCTGTTACGAATGGTTAGTCGAATGTTTGCAGGGAGTTTGTTTGTGTTATTGTCGACATTCTTGATCAATTCTGTTATTATTTTTTCTTTGCTGTTGATCGGCAGACAAAAGTTCTCTCCTAGTTGTAGGAGTCCCTGTACTGCAAGGGGGATGTGTATGGATGTTAAATTGACGAACCATTTGTTTTGATTGTATAGTGGGGAGGGGGAAGGATCTTGGAAAGAGGAAAGTTGGAGGGTGATTTTAAGGGTGGAGGATTCATGTGAAGAAGTGAAAGGTTTTAATGAGTATTCGGTGGTTGTGAACGTTTGAATACGAGCTTCTTGCGTGGGATGCGCATGAGTCGTCGACACGTCGGACGCGCGCACAATCGCGGCAGAAAAATATTGTACCGGATTGATTCTCTTCTTTATGAGAATTTTATGTTTGTTGTAGAGCCATATGAATTTTTTGTTTAATCTATCTTGTTCGCTCTCGAAGTGGAGGTGGAGAGATTTGTTCTGTGTGTTAAAGAAGTTGTTGCAAATCGACGTCGGTAACATGTATGTAATGGGCCTAACAATTTTAAAACAACGCATTCGCAACACACGAATTTGTTCATAAGCGTCATATATCTCGTTGCGAATCATGCTCTTTGCGAAACGTTGTAGAATCTTGTCGAATTTTATGACTGACCCTTTATTATGTAAATGTTCCTCGTAGCGTGTAAAACGATTAAGGTGTGATAAAACTATGCCTGCTTTAATGCAGTTTTTAAGGAACCTAATACGTAGGAGCGAGGAGCACATATACGCTTGATGTCTGAAATGATCTTTATTAAAAGACAAACAAATAGTCTGAATCTACAGAGCGACACAGAAAGCTTGCATCACGCGTATTTCACGTTGGTGGACATTTGCTCTGGAGGTGGAAAAAACGTTAATATTTATTTAGATATTGAATATATCTATGTACCAATTCCCCGTTACCACGGTTTGGGTCACGCTGATAACCCTTTCGTTGGCCTGTTACAGCATCTCCAATGTGGCGATCGGATTCTAGTAACACAATGTTTAAATTGACTTGTCCATTTAAGTACGGGCAAGATCTTTATAAGCAACTACGTGTCGGTAAATTATTGCGTGACTTTGGAATTGTCATGTGACTATGACCAACAAGTGTGTCCGGTGAAGCAGCATGGGACAATCGAGCGGCTCCCGGATCCAGAATTGTCTTCCTGTCCTAATGATAACTGGAGGACCATTTAGGGCCAGCAACGAAAAAGAACTAGGGGGGCCGATGGGCGGCCCCGGAGAGGCCGCAACCGGCGGCTTCGCTGCCAACAGGACGCGCTGGGCGCGCGTCTGCCCAGCCCTTCCCCCTGTGCCCCCTATTGGCCGCCGCGCCGTCCTGCAGACGCCCACTAACACAACCTATCTTGCCTTCACAAGTTAGTGCCTCCCGCCACATTTTTTCCCTCCACCTTCACAAGTGGATAACCAACTTAAACCAAAGCATCTCACAAAATAATTGACAGTTAAATACAATCGTAAGTTCATACTCATTTACTTATACAATCATTTCAAGTCACCTATACACTGATTCGTTCGTTTGCTACATCTTAATTACGTGCCTGTAAGTGAAATTTGTCGAAAATTCTTGTAGATCTTCAAGGACATTGAGAAACAGAGTTTCTTGGCTCCCAGAGTTAAAGATCGCTATGTACACACATTTCGTTCGTTCACTACCTCTTAGTTATGTGCCTGTAAGTAAAATTTGTCGAAAATAATGACTGTCATTCCCGCTAGGTAATGCTGGTCATAATTGACCTTGGCTCATCAATGTATAGACTATATACAGACCTATGACATCCATAGATGGTAACACCATTACGAAGAGTTAATCCGGTTACGAGGTATGAAGATCCTGTTAGAAGGATTCGCCAAAGACCTTCAATAAACAGGTGAAATAAACGACGCTAGACAAGATAAGCAACTCGTCCTCAAGATCCTCCTCGAATAATTTCAAACAAATCTGTTTCTATACCGATATCCTATATACGCCAACTCTTAACAGCTTCCTCAATTTCCCTCAGCTATTCACAATAACTCATTCTTCACCTCCACTTACCACGTATAATATGCTAAAAGTTCTGCCGTGTGGCTTTTCACTTGAGCAATAATAAGGTAGCTATAACAGAGTAAGCGCCTGTAGACAACACCTCCACCAAACAGGTGTCGATATCAGAACCGTCACTGCTTAACAGTATCTTGCGTTTCCGCTATATTAGCGTGAACACGGAGATTTATTGCCTAATCAAATGACAGTAGGTTTTGACAAATTAATTACTATTCGCAATTCATATGATCGAACTATTAAAACAAAATTAGAGCTCTTACCACATATCTTGCCTCATCCATCCATTAGTCCATAAATAATTGAGTAAAATATAATAATCTCATTAATAGAGAGAATAATCTGTATCATACTTGAACTTCGATTTATCTCTATTGCAATTCTATTACAAAATTAGAAGCTTATTATTTATTTTAAAACTATAAGATACGATTTCACGTTTTGCCGTTAAAACGAGCGAACAAAGCGATAGATTTGTAGCTCGTAATCCAGCAGCTACAATTTTGTAGTTTGAGCAGGTTCAAAGCATTACCGTTCAAGCTGTGTGAAACGCTGATGCACTACTGACATAGCTGCCGTGCCGTGTTGATCGCGTGTACCGAAGACACATAATCTTGCAGAATAACTAAAAAACATTAAAAATCCATTCAAAGAAAATAAAGATGAAAAAGTATATATACATAAAATTAAGTTCTTTTTATACAAGCTTCAGTTATACAAGTTGTATATACAAGCTTCTGTTATACAAGTTGTATATACAAGCTTTTTATACAAAAAAATATCAGAGTTTTACTTTAATGAAGAAATGGCAGATATGCATTTTTTATGTATAGTCGTGCTAATGGAAGTGCTTTAGCTGCACGATGTTTACGTGGAAAAAATTCCTAATCGAAGAATTCGCTTTCATACACTGTTTCAAAATTTTCACCAACGTCTTTGTGACTCAGGCTCATTTAAAACTCGCCATCGAGACTCTGGCAGGCCTAGATCTGTATCGATGCCCAATACAGAGAATTGCATTTTAAGGATAACAGAAGAAAATCCCGGAACTAGCGTAAGAAGGATATCCGATGTCGTAGGAATCGGTACTACTCTTATCTGGAGAACGCTGCATAAGCAGTTAGGGCCGTGGCACATAAAAAAACTTAAGCAGTAAGACTTAAGACGTAAGCGAATTGACCAATCACAGTCGAACAGTAAGGCAGCCATATTGAAACGTAAGCTACGCTGAAAATTCCGTATGGTTGAAATTCTTAAGTCTTAAATCTTACTGCTTAAGTTTTTCTATGTGCCACGGCCCTTACTCTATCCAACGTGTATACCATATCCAACGAGTGCAAGCACTCACTCCACCGGATTAGTAAGCAAAAATAGAACTTTCACCGTAGCTACTCGTAAAATGTGCTTCGAATCCGAATTTCGTATCTTGCATTTTATTTACTGATGAAGCTGCATTTACGAAACAGAATCACAAATTTCCACAATGATTACGTCTGGACAGTAGAAAATCCTCACGCATTTATTCAAACAAACCACCAACACAGATTTTCGTTAAATGTTTGGATAGGCATTATGGGAGATCACCTCTATTGGCCCTGTAACACTCCCAAATCGGCTTTCAGGCGCTGTTTATCTCAATTTCTTAGTGAATATATTACCTCAGTTCTTAGAGAATATGCCTTTGGCTGAAAGATTATCGATGTGATACATGCATGATGGAGCTCCTTCTCATTTTATGCGTAATGTGAGAGAGCACTTAAACACGGTGTTCGGTCAAACGTGGATTGGACGTGGTGGATCAATTGCATGGCCCTCTCCATAGACATAGTATATCTAGACCGAGCGTTTGCCTTTATTTAAGGAGTGGGGGTAAAGATATATTATGTTTTTCAAATATCCCTATAAAAAAAGTCCAAAGGATTTAAATCAAGGAATTGAGGGGGCCATAAACATAGTATATTTAGATCGAGTGTTGAAGAGTGGGGGCCAAGGTGCACGTAGAAAAAGACATACTCTGTTCCGTGTCCCTTGCGTTCTCTCTCGCTCGCACGTAGCATAGCGAAACTTTACAATGGCGTATCTGGATTTTAAAAAATGGTAAATTTTTCGAAATATCCCCACCACTCAATATTTTTCTTTGATATTTTGAAAAAATTTTCAAATTATATTAAAGTACATTTGAAACCATAAAACTTTTATTTAAACAATTTTTTCATATTTCTTTTTGTTTCAATAATATTCGCTTCGGAATGTAAAAACCGATTTTTTCTAAGGGGTTGTTTTCACCCCTGAAACCGATTTTTAGCACCAACAAAAAATCGTTTTGTTATTAGGGACTACTACTCTATAATTATGCAAAGTTTCAGGTTTTTTTGAATTTTCGCGTTGCCGAATGTTCCTTGTTAGAAGAATGACTTTTCACTATTATGTGACCGAATCCAGCGTGCTTGTCAAATAATTCGACAAAGACCTGGAATTTTCGAGAGAGTTCGCGATTCTATAAGAAGATGCCAAGCGTGTATGAAAATGGGAGGACATGTGGAACACCTTCTGTAAATATCGAGATAAAGATTTAGTGAAAATGCACCTTTAGGCCTATTGCACAATGCAAAAGTACAAGCAATATTAGAAATAGGGAATAACATAGGCAACAGAAATAACTACATTTCAACTTACCAAAAACTGTGTATCAACGCACAATAGAATATGGAATAGGCAATAGGAATAGAATTCCTGACACGTTAGATCTCTGTTCTCTATTGCCTATTCTTGACCAATCACAGTGATTCAGTTTATTTGCTAAAACGGGCGTGTATTTTCAAATAAAGTTAGAGTGTGTGTCCGTAGACGTTTTGGATTACACTAGGTGCCACTTAATCTAAAAAAAACAAGAAGATCTTTTGATGTTACATTTCTTCGCACGAGGTCGAACGAACAGTGCTATGGCTCACAATTATTATAAAAAAAGATTTTACACAATGCAAGAAAATGTTTTAGATATCAATAATGTTAACACATGGATACTGAATATTTAACACACACTCAAAAATATGGAGACGAATTATTAATAGAATTTGTGCGATCTGGCCCATTTCTTTACAATAAAAGTTGTCAAGAATACCGTGATTCGGGCATGAAAGAAAATGCATGGGCAGAGATATCTTCTGTTAATATGTTAAATATTTAACTGAATGTTTAGTAGCTTAATTAAAATCCATTTATCATATGCAATAGAAGTTCATATTATGTACAGAATTCATATCAAACCGATGAATTATCGATTATTGGTATTTCCATATAGTTTCCGTATATGTTTGAAGAAAATTGCATTTTTTGAAAAAAATACTATATTGATAGATGATATTGTCATTTGGTTTTCCTATAATACGACTTATCGCTTCTCCACACTGATGATTAAATGATGATTAAATGATTATTTTATCATTAACGCGTGTATGTTCAATAGAAATATATTTTAGTACCAAATTTAGTGAAACAGCTATTTAAATTATAAGTATGTAAAATGCACCGGGAGTATACATATAGCTATTTTCTTTGTCAAAAATATTCATCAGAGATAATATTTTAATATTATAAATATTATAGGATAGAATAATTTGTAAAAAGACTTTTTATCTGTATTTTATTCATGTTATTTATCTATACATTTTATCTATTATTTTTACCTTTTATAATTTTTTATATTTATTCTTTTATCCATTATTTTTAAACCTTTTATAGTTCGAAGACCAAGAGAAAGAGCAGTTGACATATAAAAACAACAGGACAGATTTATGAGATTCCTATACCAAGTTTCATTGGTCCATTATAATTGGGCCAGACGAGGAAGACGAAACAATAAAGAAAACCATGAGCAGTTGTGAGAAGTAGAACTTAGTTATATGTATCTCAGACAACCTGTATAATTATATATGGGCAAATTCTTCTCATTTTTAAAAATTTCTTTAAAAAAAAATAATACGAAAATGATTTTTCAATTATTCTATACAATTACAATATTAATTCTAAAATTTTCTAATTAAGACAATTGTCACTTAATTTTTTCAATTGATTATTTATATGCTTTATTGCTATGCTTCATCAAGCACTGCACTCGTCATTGTGCTCGCGCTTGCGCAATAATCTTATTGAAATAGAAGGATAGATATTACTCTCTCGCTCTATCTCAACTCGGCCTTTTAATTTTAGTCACAAGGCATCCAGATATATAAGATCTATATTGAACACTCGTGGTTAAAAAAAATGGTTCGACTTTACGTCGAAAAAACATATTCAATAATACATTTTTGTTAAAATTATATACAATTAAATCAATCCGAACAATTTTTAGAAATCATATAACATGGCATTTCATTTGTATGCAAACTGCTTTCAATGCAAGAAATTTATTATCTTGAGTAGATTGTAGGAAACAATTATTAATAATAAATGAATGGGCACATAAATGTACAGATTGTATTAAAGAATATTTATTCAATCGATCAACACAAATAATAACTATCAAAGTATTGTCGCAAAAATAAGATTTTTTCAAAATTCGGATGAAACGGCCTAACAGCAGCTAAAGACATGTCAAAGTCAGAACATTTCATTAACTACTGAAATGTTAATAATAAATCAATGGTAAAAATAATGACGAGTAAAATGTTCGAGAAAAATTATTTCTTGATGTCATATATCGTTTTGAATAAAAAGAGTATCACATCTTAGAAGTATACATATCTAGATGAGTAATTATAGGGGGAACATCGCAAGAATAATATCGTGATAAAAGGAGCAAGATGGGGAACAAGAAAAATTTAACAGTAGGCGAGTGAATTCGTAAAAGAGTAATAAAACTATAATGAATACAAAGAATCACAAGAATGATCTTTATAAAAACATAATGACAGAAGAAGGATACACCAAGATATTTAACAAGAAAAATTTAAATCCTATATTTAAAGCATCTCACAGTTGAATATCAAGATTCAAGAAGTCCCACCGAATTGTTTCAAGAAAAATTATGAAGTTTGTTATTAGAAAAACATTGGAAGATTCCATTAATTTTCAAAAAACAACTGATGATTTTCTGAAAACAGTAAAACCTCTTATTGAACAGTTTGGATCTGAAAATATTTATAATTCAGATCAAAGTGGTTTGCAATTGGAAATTCATTCTGGAAGATCATTGTCTAACCAAAGAGTAAAGACAGTAGAACGTCGTGCAATCTGTATCATCAACAACCCATTCATACACGATACAACCAATAATATCCTGTAATGGCAATTTGCTGTCATTTTTATTTATTGTATTAAAAGAAGCTAATGATAGATTTGGACCAAGAGATATCTAACAAGAAAATTTAAATCCTATATATAAAGCATTTCACAGTTGGATATCAAGATTCAAGAAGTCCCACCGAATTGTTTCAAGAAAAGTTACGAAGTCTGTTACTAGAAAAACATTGGAAGATTCCGTTAATTTTCAAAAAACAACTGATGATTTTCTGAAAACAGTAAAACCTCTTATTGAACAGTTTGGATCTGAAAATATTTATAATTCAGATCAAAGTGGTTTCCAATTGGAAATTTATTCTGGAAATCATTGTCTAACCAAGGAGTAAAGACAGTAGAACGTGTCGTGCAATCTGTATCATCAACAACCCATTCATACACGATACAACCAATAATATCCTGTAATAGCAATTTGCTGTCACCTTTATTTATTGTATTAAAAGAAGCTAATGGTAGATTTGGACCAAGAGTAGAAGAAAACTTGTTTAAACCAACAAATGTTATTGTAAAAGCATCGAAATCTGGTAAAATGACATCAGGTATAAATTTCCTTTTATAACTATTTTATATTTCATTTAACAATCTAATAAGAATCATAAAAAAACTATTAAATTAACATTTATGTTTCTTACAGATCATTTTAAAATGTGATTAGAAGAAGCTTATTTTCCAAACATTGGTACCTCTATTAAGCTAGCAGGACCAAATCAGCAGAATCAAACTGGACCTATCAGATTATTTAGTATCCATTTTGTACTAATTTGTACCACTAATAATAATATTGTACCTCGTGCCATTTGCAAAAAAACCATGGCGCTGCTACCATCAAATTAAGCTAGCAGGACCAAACTAAAACAAAACGAAAAGATAAAAATAAGACCAAGAAGATGTTCTTGGCGCAAGAAGTTATTATGTTTGAAACATTTCTTCGTCGAATATCATTATTGTAATGTGCATAATGAGTGAATAATACAAAATATAAATTTATTATGTAAACATTTAAAAATTATTTCATTATTAATTACGTTTAGAAACTATTGCGCAAAACTACAAATAAACAAGATATAAGAGCGTAAGAACGAAAATAGTTGTAAGAGAATAATCTTAAGATATTATAAGGAAATAATGTACAGAGATGAATAAAAAACAAAAGTTTTAATAACTTTAAGAAGAAATAATAAAAACTATCATAACTCTTAATATTCTTTATAATGCTAGAATCAATTGTGTCGCGCGATGCAAAGAGCCGCAAGCGCTGCGACACATATAGTGATTTTTTCGCTCATTTCTCAAAGATCCAATATTAAAAAATAATTTTATTATAAGTGGATGAATTTGGAATAAAATTATCTTTAATCTTTATTCATAGAAAAAATTAAATGTCAAAGAAATAATAACAGGGCTGAGAATATTTAAAAAATTACATTTTTAGAAAATCTAATATATATATATATATATATATATATATATATATATATATATGTATATATATATATATATGTATATACACACAGTTATAAAGTATATAGAAAACTATAAAAATTTTACTTAAAACATTTTTTTATATATCTTATTGTTTCGACGATAATTACTTACCCACATAGCACGAATGACCTCTTAAGTTAGCACCCCCACCATAAAAAATTGAAATAACATATATGCAGAAATTAAGTGCTCTTTATGTGCTAATTATGTGCTCTATTGACGATTTTTGTACTCGAACGGTTTAGCGGGAAATCGCAATTGAAAGTGGGGATGCTGGCTTAACGTAAGTTAGCAGCCCCACTCATTAAAATTATATATACAATCAAAAAGTTAAAAGGCTGGAATTATGTGCTTCTTACGTGCTTTTAGAAGCATTTAATAAAATTAGTCTATCTATAATAGTTTAGAAGATATACGCCAAAAAGATCAACATATATATCGTTGACATAAGAGTAAAGTACCAGTTGAAATACAGATAGCAGATTGGTTTTTGTTTTAAAATGTTTTTCGATTTATGTGCTTTCGAAATATGCCTAATGAGATTTTCGTGCTCATCCCCTTTGGCCAAACCGTCCCCAACATGAGCACCAACATACTTACAAGAATAAAGTACCAATTAAAATACAGATAGCGAATTGGTTTTTGTCTTAAAATGTTCTTCGATTTACGTGCTTTCGAAATATGCTCCATCCATTTTATTAAAGATTTTTAAAAGTATTTTAGTATTTAATAGCTAATAGAAAAAAGATCTATTTATATGTCAATGTTTTCAAAGAGCTTAAAAATACCAGAGGATTTCGTTAGGGCAGATGCGCTATCATAATGTGCGCTAACAGAACGCTCCCTGAAAATACACAAGATATTTTATCTAACAGAACGCTCCCTGAAAATACACAAGATATTTTATAACTTATCTTCTACTTCCATTCTTCCTGAAACTTTTATCTTTCCTTAAAGTTTTTTTGTAGCTTGACGCGATCCGCGATACACGATAATTCACTGCTGACTAACAACTGACTACTGATGTTAACATTCAATATATTTATCAAGATTTTCATTCGAAAGACGATATAATAAAAGATCGGTAGCGCGGTGTTTTTCTGCCAAGAAACAAATGACAAGACAAGATCAAAGTTAGTCGGTCCGATACAGCTTTGATATTAGATATCTCCATCCACTTTTTCTTTGAAATTTACCGACAACAATACATGCTTATGACAGACTTTTCATAGATTGGTTTTCAGGATCGGTCAGTCGATGCGGTAACCTGTGATATCAGAAACTGGTCCCGGTAGCATACGCACACAAGCGCCATCGCGCGTATGTGCTGCGCAGTACGCTCTGCGCCGCACATGCACGCGTCGCGTTTGTGTGCATGTGCTACCAGGTCTAATTTCTGGCATCACTGGCGGTTACGCGACGTAAAAGTCCGTCTACAATATGTGGAGTAAGCCTGATGTAAGGAAAGTAGGCGTAAGGGCTCCTGCACACAGGACGCGTCAACGCGTTAAGCCCGAATCACACTAGCGGCTCGCGGCTGCGATTGCGATTGCCTCAGCCAATCAGAAAGCACCAATTGCAAGTATGATTGGAGCGTAGCAAATCACAATCGCAATCGCAATCGCAATCGCAGCCGCGAGCCGCTAGTGTGATTCGGGCTTTACGCGTGCCAAAAGGCGACGCGTTAAAGAAAATTAATTTTTCTAGTGTTCACATAGGACGCGTTAAGATATAATATACGCATGCGCAAACTGTGTGTGTCACCCGTTCTATAATCTGCAAAATCAGTATACGTATAAAGTAAGTTAAGGGATAACTGTGAATAATTGTGCATTTGTTAAGAAAAATAATATCTTTTAAACCGAAATAAGTATTATAAGCACATTAATTTATGTTTTACATTACTATTTTTTGTGTATAATAATTAGAGGTAATAATAATATATAGGTAAATGGAATGGCCAAACGAAAGATGAGGGTCTTTTTAATTTTTGGTTAGACATTAAAAAAAAATACCTGACTCATCACTTCAAAATATGAGTATTTCAGAAAATAATCAACAAGAGCATAATACAATACTCGAGGCAAATATAAATTTTTCCGCCCTTAAACTTGATGAGAATTTCGCTGCGAACGGTGTAATCGACTTGGACATAAATGCAGATGGTTCAGTTGTGATTTCGACACCAAAATCAAGCTGTACAGATACTCCACAGGTTTTCCGACAATTTGATGACTCGCCGATCTCCAATCTAACAGAACAACGAGATGAAAATGCCAACAACCTCGAAAATTTTGATAAACAAACACCGATTACTCAGAAAAAAATATTTCCATCTCCGTTCAAAAATGCGCTTTTTTGGCCAGACACTTCAGTTTCAACAACCAAATCTGAAAAAGTTAAACGGAAGATAACTCCATCAGTAGCTGTTGCTGATGAGTTTATGGCATATTAAATAAAACTAAAAAAGGAAAAAGATGAAAAACTATCGAAATCGAAATCGAAAGCTAAGGGTAAGAAAAAATCAAATGGGAATGAAGATGAAAATGCCAAAAATAGTATGACTGATGCGAATACTACAGAAATAACCAAAAATGATTATGTAGTAATTCTCTATGAGGGTGAGAAATTCCCAAGCCTGGTACTCCATATTGAAGAAGAACCAAAGTTTAAAATAAAAACAATGGCAATGGATGGTATGGGTATACAGAACAGATGAAAATGGCCTGATAAGGATGATATTCTAGTCTACGAAAAAGAAGAAATTGTTAAAAAAATCTTGCTACCCATGCTCTTGAATAGTAGACGGATCTATTCCGTAAACGTTGATTAATGATACTTAAATAACGGTGATAATAGATGTAAGAAAAAAAATTATGTTATTTGTGAGTAAGTATTTAAACAAGACTGATTAATAAAGAGTCATTATTTGTAATAAAATTAATTTTCTTTTATACACCCCATATTTAAACGCCCTAGTCCAATTGACGGAATTACGTACGGGTAGTGACGAAGTTGAAAACTACACAATATTCTATGACGAAATTACGAACACGGAGTGACGAAGTTAAAAACGATACCGTTTTTTCTGACAAAATTAGGTACAAGATAGAGGTTCAAAACAACTACTTTTTTGTTATAATTATCAATAGTTTATACATTTGATGCACTTTCTAAAGTTTGATAGGTTTGTTTTACCCGATAAATAATTCTCTCCATAGGAAAAACAACCTAAATATAATATTTTGAGGTCATAATGTATGTACACCGTTAGCATGACGAAGTTATAGCCATTTACCTTATCCTCCCTTTACCGAAGTATCAAAGTGCTCAAACGATTGTGCAGAAAGAAAGAAAATATTTCCATTACTCCATGTGGATATAAAATTAATATGCCAGGATTTTAAAGCGATAGAAAGTAACATAATAATAAAAGACTACGACGTTGTTGCTAAACAAACTGCAGCGGTTTCGAAACGACAACGTTTTCGCATACAGATAACTATTATTTAAATTTATATTAAATAATTAATATTATAATTATTGTAATAATTTTATGTTTAATATTATATAAATTGTTAGAAAGTAACTATTAAAATATTATCACTAAATATTAATAAATTTTAATTTGTTTTTCAGGGCCTTATGTTATTCTAGAAGTCTATGGACATGAAGAAGAACTACCAAGTATAAAATTAGAGAACATCCCCAAAAAAATTAGATTGGAAAAAGATTATCTTATTGGCTTCATCAACTTTATGGCTCCTGGAAAGCAAACAAGAAGATCAAATGATGATATTGGACATTACGCAGCTATTTGTTATAGAAATAATAACAAATGGATAAAATATGATGATTATAAGGATGCAGAACAAATTTTAAATACAAATTACGTTGCGTGTCCACAACTTATTTTATATGCAATATAATTATACATTCAAAAGATATAAGTATATTTAATTATACCTTGTAAAGTATTTATTTTTTAATGACTTTATTGTATTAATATATACATTATATATACGTAATATATAGATATGAAATAGAATCATTATATTACTTATGTATATATTTATACCTAACTTATCTAACTATACCTAAATTATTATACTTAACTTATACTTAACTTGTATACCTTAATTCTTCCCATCTACTCCTGTATCTAATATTTGATACTGATAATTCCCAATTGCTAACAATTTCATACATACTATTATGTAAAAGTTAATAACTTCAAAAAACTTTTTGAAGTCTTATTAACCAATTTAAAACCAATACCTTAACAAAAACAATTTTAACTGATTTAATTTTGTAACTATTGTAAATTTGTAACTATTGTTTTATCTTTATAGCAAAATTAGCATCAAAATTTGATTTTACATATATTTTAAAGAAATCCATCAGAGAAAATAATAAGATAAAAATAATAATGTTTCAGCAATTTTGTAAAATAATTATTTATATTTCTTCATGCATAATCTTTTCATAAAAAGGTTAGCAGTAAAATTTCATCGTACATATTCCGAATGTTCGTAAAACATTTTTAGCCTAGATTTGTTATCTGTATTTTAACTGGTACTTTACTCTTGTAAGTATGGTGCTGCTCACGTTAGGGGCGGTTTATCGGCCAGAGAGGATGAGCACGAAAATCTCATTAAGCATATTTCGAAAGCACATAATTCGAGGAACATTTTAAGACAAAAACTAATCCGCTATCTTTATTTTAATTTCTGCATATATGTTATTTCGATTTTTTATGGTGGGGGTGCTAACTTAACAGAAGTACACGGATGAGCACGGACAGCGTATACGGAGTGTACAAAAAGTGTCGAAATCCCTTAATATCTCGGAAAATACGCATTTTCGAAAAAAATGTTTCATACAAAAGTTATAGGGTTTTATGTGGTGCATTACATAACAATATTATTATGACCTTGAATAGCGTTGTCAAGATCACGTGAAGGTCACCTTTAATTTCTTAAATGGCAACCTCTATTTTTCTTTGCATATTCTTGTAACTTACCTCGAGAGCTTTTCAAAACACTATAATAAAGTATTTTTTTATTATGTATTTTTCGAGTTATTTTATATCTTAGTCTGACATATTTTGATATAAAAAATAAAATATCTCGTAAAATATTTAGTTTTCGATAATCTTTTATGTACAAAATAATGAGACAAATCAATTAGCGTAAAAAAAAACATTGTTTAAAAAATACATTGTAAATAATTATATACTTTTTCTTAAAAACAATTTTTTTTATATATATCAATTAATTTGTTTCATTATTCTGTACATAAAAATATTATGGTAAAATTATCGAAAACTAAATATTTTACGAGATATTTTATTTTTTATATCAAAATATGTCAGACTATGATATAAAATAACTCGAAAAATACATAATGAAAAAATACTTTATTATAGTGTTTTGAAAAGCTCTCGAGATAAGTTACAAGAATACGCAAAGAAAAATAGAGGTTGCCATTTAAGAAATTAAAGGTGACCTTCATGTGACTTTGACAACGCTATTCAAGGTCATAATAATATTGCTATGTAATGCGCCACATAAAACCCTACAACTGTTGTATGAAACATTTCTTTCGAAAATGCGTATTTTCCGAGATATTAAGAGGTTTCAACACTTTTTGTATATCCTGTATATATACGGAGGCGTTTATAATTAATTCTCGAAAATGAGATATTTTGTAATGTAACTCTATTATACATGGTTGAATCTGGAAAAAAATAAACCATTCATTCAGTGAAAAAAACTATAAAATTTTGAAAAAAAATATTGGATGGTGGAAGTTTTAAAAAAAAATAAAAATGAAATTTTTTTCTCATAACTTTAAAGACGTTAAACTTTCGTTTAACAATTTTTTTCCTATCTTTTATAGTTTCGACGATATTCGACTCTAAAAGAAAACACCGGTTTTTTTTTCAAAGGGATGTTTCATCCCTAAACATGAAAATGCACACATATAAAAAAATACATGTCTCTTAGATTCTTGTGTTTCACAACATATTTTAAGGAAAACCAAATCGGTTCCGAACAGTTGTAACATGTCCCTTGTAAGAGGAAGAATCACAAGGAAAAAATATTGCAAAATATGCGTTCAACAAATAGATGCAAGCAAGAGAATTTTAAATAATTCTTTTATAATATGATGAGTTTTCGGTGACGGGTATTGCAAGAGCGAATATAAATTTACCGTAATTTAAGATCGATTTGTATCTCTCTGGCGCCTGTGACTTTGTTAAACATAACAATTAGTAACACTATAATATAACATTGTATTTAGTTTGCCATTTTTATTTAAGGACAGTCATATATGGCAGTGCAATTCACCAAAGTTTTGGAATATTGTATCATGAAAATTAACGTAATGATATTATAAAGATAATTTCAAAGACAAAACTACCCGAGTGGAAATTGATCTAGCCAATGTTATTTTACAGCTAATGGCTGTATCACGCAGGCTAGATATATTACCTAGCAATTGACTAGCTTAGTATTAGCTATAATTTATGAATAATTCTTCGCTATCTAGTACTTTTCTAGCCCCTGTAAATATTAGAATAGATGACGCTAGAAACTTTTAAAAATTAGCTAGCCATTGTCTAGCCACTATTGGTTGAAAATTTGTTAGCATTTGAAAAGTGAAGTTATGTCATTCTTGCATAATTTCTCTAATGACTGTCTAGTGATTATCTAGCCATTAAACATTATAAATGGAGTTTGAAAATATCTAATGCTATCTAATTCTTTTCTAGCCTCTGCACTGTAAATATTGAAATAGATAGCGCTGGAAAGTTTTAAAAAATTTACCAGTCGTTATCTCACTACTAATTGAAAATTTGTTAACATTCAAAAAGGTTGTCATTCATGAATAGTTCTTTCATGTTTTTTCATGTTAGTTTCATCATTCTATTATATTGGAAATGTGATTTTAAAAATTATTACTATATTCATATTGATCAATTAATAGGATAGCTAACTTTTATATGTTCGTAGCAACAGCCGATTAAAATTTTAAATATATTTTTAATTTAAAATTTTAAAGTATTAAATATTATTTAGTGATACGAAAAAATTTTTAACTTCGTATTTTCATTTTTATTTTTATTATGTTATAACTTATAAGGAGAATTTAAATCTTTGTTATTACAAATACTCGATAGCGTAGTGGATGGAGTGAAGGACTCTGTCAATCATGGGGTATCAAGTTCAAACCTCGGTGGTGTAGAAATTTTTAAATGATGAAATTTAATATAATTACATATACTTCTCAGGAATTACCACAGATATCTAATAAAAATGTAGTAATTAATAATAAATCAATGAAGAAAAATTGAAATTTTTTTTTCATATATATTTTTAATCTAGCCCAGGACTAGTTTTCCTAAGTTCGCTATAAGACAATTTATTTATCGAGTAGCTAGACGTTCTAAGCGTTACATTACTAGACAGGGGCAATATAAGACACGTATTGGCTAGTTAATGGCTGGATGTCGACGAGTTTAAATTTCCACTCGGGTATGTAAACTATACTTAAGTTGTGTGTTTCATAAAAATCGACATATTGCGGATGTTTTGTTAAATGTACATTATCGAATCCATAAAGGATTTTAAACAATGTTTTTCACACTGTCGCTCATTAATTGCTAACAAAAATTGTCGCTTGAGCGAATAAAATACATTCAGGCAAATATTTAGTTAACTAACAAGATTACATTATTAATACAATAAATAGTCGACTCGACGATTACTATAATTAATGCAATTGCATCGACGAAATGTATCTACTCTGTGTGTCATTGTTCAATTAATTAGATATTTGTTTGTGCAAAAACAACCGCGCATTTCACCCAACCGAATATTTTTCGTAATATCGCAATCGCTCTAATATCGTCAAAGGGCGAATCATTTCACATGCCGCGTTTTTGGCGGTTCCTGAGGCCATCGGATCTACCTAGGTAGGTAGGTAGGTAGTTGAAATTCAGGTTTTCGAGACTCGGCTTGCGGGCAGACGCCGCTCGCCGCCGCTGTCGGCCCTTCGATCCCACTGCTTCTAAATACCGGGGCTGCCTGTACATTCCGGTACAGGCTCGCTCAAAAATTCTCACAACTGTCGCAATTACTGCGCGGCACGAGTGCCGAAAACTTATCGGAACGAAAAAGTAGCTCGGCGTATGTGAATCCAAGTTATGCAACATCCTTTTCTAGCAAAAGCGTAGTCCGTCACAATTCACGTGGCGTCACCAATTTTATCCGCTGCTGAGAGTAGCAGTATCTTAACTGTTATCTCATTATTTCCATCGCTTTTACAATCGAAATTAAGTTTTTTTTCCAATTTTTCACTCAATTCGGAGCCTGATACAATAAGCGAGTGAAAATTTTTAAATACTTCATGCTACAAAAACAAGTATTAAATCACAAAATATAAAATATAATAATAAAATGTATTGTACTGGGTGTATAACAAAAATTTATGTATTATAGCTTATATAACAAATGATGTAATATCTTCAACATTAAATTACAAATTGGACCGGTTGAAATGCCTATAAGGTTTGATGGCAACATCTATAACAACTTTTTGGATAACAATTTATCAGAATTGTTGGAAGATGGTTTATTAAATGTACGACAACGATTCGCTTTCCAACAAGACGATGTACCACCACATAATGCGAGATGTATGCGCTAGTCTCTTGATGAAAAATTTCCAGGAAGATGAATAGGGCACGGTGGTCCTATAAGTTGGCTAGCACGGTCACCTGATTTGACGCCCCTACATTACTTTTTATGGGGTCATATAAAAGAACATATTTATAAGCGGCAGATTAATAATCACGAGGAATCAGAAGAAAAAATCATTGAAGCAATCGCTACAATAACACCAGAAATGATTATCAATGCAACAAACAGTCTACTACGATATGCACAATTTAAATGCAATGGTGGTCATTTTGAACATTTCTTATAAAGATTTACTTTACAATTAAAATTTGTTAAATATGTTTGATTTTTAATTACTGATTTAATTACTTTCTACTAAAACGATTGCAATTTGTATTTCCAAATAGAGTAAGAATGGAGATTTAGTTCCACAGTTTGCTGAGTAAATTCCTTGAATATTTTTATATAATTTATATTATTTAGAAATCGTTTGAAAATTAAAATATAATTTTAAAATGTAACGTGTGTAGAATAATCAATGACGTATATACCTAGCCCAAGCATTTGGGCCTCAGAGTGAAGCTAACTAGTTGACAAAAAAACTGTGCGACAAGTGTCAACTTGTATACCCTTTTTTCTTTTTCTCTTGATAATATATATATATATATATGTGTATATATATATATATATATATATATATATATATATATATATGGATTGAAACGAGAGGAGGATACACAAAGATGCTTCTTGTCGCACAGTTTCTCTGTCAATATTAGTCAATATATCAGCTTCACAGTTCCTATAGGAAAACTATACGAATACTTGGTCTAGATATATATCATTGAGAATAATATTTATTAGAACTATATTCTCTCTCTCTCTCTCTCTCTCTCTCTCTCTCTATATATATATATATATATATATATATACATGTATATATATATATATATATATATATACATGTATATATATATATATATACATATATATATATATATATATATATATATATATATATAAAACGTATGTACAAATATTTTCATTTAAATATTTACATTTCTAAAATTCAGTGAACATATTTGTGCATATTACACTTTGTTTAAAAAATGAAACTATTATGAATCCATCGACTTCACATCATATGCCAAATGGTAATAAACACAATGCTGTATAAGAATATTACTAACATTGTACAATACAGTAAACAGTATATAACGATTACATTATTACATCATCTATTTAAAAAGATTGTATCATTCTGTATATTGATAGGAACAACTGCAATGCAATTGGAAGATATTGAGAAGATATCTCCGTAACAGTGAAATATGCACCATCGATGACGGTGAAAAGAAAGATGAAAAGGCGGGGAGGGGGGGGGAGAAAGAAGAAACTTTCGGCGCACACCTATTTTTTACATGGCAGGAGCAGCAACTTCCACGCTACTCCTCAGGCGGAATGTTCAGGTTCCACGAAAGGAACGGAAGAGAGAGAAAGAGATGAGCGCGCGGTACGCATGCTGTATGGTTTGATTCTCCTCCTTCTCCTCCTCCTCCTCCTCCTCCTCCTCCTCCTCCTCCTCCTGCTTCTCCTGCTTCTCCTGCTTCTCCTGCTTCTTGAGAACGAACGCTTGATCTCCACGTACGAAACTACAAAGACCCGAAGTACCTTTCGCATCGTCTCAAATAAATAAGCGTGGGAATCAGCAGGGACGTTATCTCTATAGTAACAGATCCGAGCCGTTTATCACGAAGAGAGATTGAAGTTAAAACAAAATATTTAGTCAAAAATGTTGCATGTTCAGTGTGGAAATTTTATAAAATTAATTACAATTCATTTAATTCAATATTAAACAATATGTAATTTTTAAAAGCAACAAATTCTTCTGATCTTTTCTCTTTTATATAATATACTTATAATCCTCGATAATTAAACAGTTTAACAGAAAAATAACTTTTTCTGAAATATAAAAAAGAATAATCATTTCCTGTAGTTTTTTTATGCTAAATAAAATTCCGATTTTCAAATTTATGATAACAATTGCAAAAATAGACTATTTAATTTTAAATTTTATCATAATATAGTTATAATATATATTGAAGAAGTTTGTTGTAATCAATGTTAAGTATGTTATTAGAGCTTTTAATCCTTAAAAGCAATTTGTTGTATCAATTATTAAAATTAGAAGACGAAGAGGAAATTTTCTTCGGAAACGAAAGAAAAATAATGATAATGATAATGAAATGAATCCTCGTTTTATTGTGGTTTTAGCAATGATTTATTATGGATGCGTTCAGAAGACACTACTGATCACTTAACCGTTGAGTGAGCGTGTGCTGAGCAGAGATATGTCTCCTGAACGACTATTTATTGGATAGTGCAATCTGTGCATGCGTAAAGTGTTATAGAGTGAAAACATAATCTTCTACAGTACGAAATACTGTTAAATCAGTATGGATAACAATTCTGGTGTTTGTGAAGTTGGCACGACGTTTTATGAATTTCAAAAAAAAACTAAGAGTTCTAATAGCACTTTTCATAGTTCTATAGTTCCTGATAAAAATTAAAAAGAGTTCCGCATTCCTTATATTAAAAAATCGAAATTGAAAAAATGTCGTGCTAACTTCGCGAATCTAGCACGACACCCTCCCCTCTAAAGTACTAAAACGCGTTGAATATCATCATTTTTGGCAAGAGTTCCGGATAGTTCTGTTCAAGTTCAGCACATATATGCAATTTCAGATCGATATTTCACCAATTAATAATTTTTAATCAATTTTTAATATCCAGCACGACATTTGGTGAAAATATGTCGTGCTGATGATTTTCTGCAGTTCTAATGGTAGTTCTCGACAGTTCTATAAGAGTTCTATCCTTTAGGAACATTTTTACAGAGAGTTCTGATCGTTCATTATTTTTTAAACAATTTTTGACAATTACGCCCAGCACGACATTTAGTAAAAATGTGTCGTACTGGTGATTTTCCGCAGTTCTAACGGTAGTTTTCGACAGTTCTATAAGAGTTCTATACTTTAGAAACATTTTTACAGAGAGTTCCGACTGTTCATTATTTTTTAAACAATTTTTGATAATTACGTCCAGCACGACACTTCGTGAAAATGTGTCGTACTGGACGTAATTATCAAAAATTGTTTAAAAAATAATGGACAGTCGGAACTCTCTGTAAAAATGTTTCTAAAGTATAGAACTCTTATAGAACTGTCGAAAACTACCGTTAGAATTGCGGAAAATCACCAGTACGACATATTTTTACTAAATGTCGTGCTGGGCATAATTGTCAAAAATTGTTTAAAAATAGTAAATAGTCAGAACTCTTTGTAAAAATGTTTCTAAAGCATAGAACTCTTATAGAACTGTCGAAAACTACCGTTAGAACTGCGGAAAATCATCAGCACGACACATTTTCACTAAGAGTCGTGCTGAACGTAATTATCAAAAATGGTTTAAAAAATAATGAACAGTCGGAACTCTCTGTAAAAATGTTCCTAAAGGATAGAACTCTTATAGAACTGTCGAGAACTACCATTAGAACTGCAGAAAATCATCAGCACATATTTTCACCAAATGTCGTGTTGGATATTAAAAATTGATTAAAAATTATTAATTGGTGAAATATCGATCTGAAATTGCATATATGTGTTGAACTTGAACAGAACTATCCGGAACTCTTGCCAAAAATGATGATATTCAACGCGTTTTAGTACTTTAGAGGGGAGGGTGTCGTGCTAGATTCGCGAAGTTAGCACGACATTTTTTCAATTTCGATTTTTTAATATAAGGAATGCGGAACTCTTTTTAATTTTTATCAGGAACTATAGAACTATGAAAAGTGCTATTAGAACTCTTAGTTTTTTCTTGAAATTCGTAAAACGACGTGCCAACTTCACAGACACATAATTCTGGCATTATTAGATGATGGTGCTTGTTCAGAATTATGAACATGCATATACAATACTGTATAAGAATATTACTAACATTATATAATGCAGTAAATAGTATATAACGATTACATTATTACATCATCTATTTTAAAAAATTGTATCATTATATGTTGATAGGAACAACTGCAATACAATTGGAAGATATTGAGGAGATTCTCATAGTTGAAGTACAAAAAAGAGAATCTGGAATCATATATTACCTAAGCACAGATCTCGGGAGGTGATAGCATCACATTGGAAAGAAATTTCCGAAATTTCAAAAGAATTAAATAGTAAGATTAATACAATTTAGCAAAATATTATCTATTTAAAATATTAATTGATTTTGTTTTAAGAAAGTATAAATAAACTTATATTATTATAGATATTTTAACATCATTTATCGTTTCTAAAAAATGGCGATACCTTAGGGCAGGGATTCATATATGCGTATTTGCAATGAGCAATTTAAAAAAAAGAGTGGTTCATTTTTCTGTACTGTAAAAATTTGATACATAAGATGTAAAACAATATTATTCTACTCCAATGAGTGATTACCGTTGATTATTTTATTCTTAATTATTTTACGTATCTATCTCATCCTTTTGACTTTGTGTTATTTCTGTTGATATGCTCGATTCGTCTCCTCGACACGCACACGTCACGCGAGCTCTTACTATTAAGTTCTTTTTATCAACCGACATCGATGTTAAGCAGTGTTAAGTAAATTTATATAAGTTAAATTGTATTGCTTTATTGCTGCCCGCACCACACATTCCCATCAATTACAACATATTCGAAGCTCATCAAAATCGGAAAGGAATACTTTCCTTATTACTAAAAAATGCTTGGAGAAGAGTTTCATAAATACAGTAGTCGTACCTGCTACTAGTTGACATTTTGTTTAAAATAAATATGCGTATTAGAAAATATAAGAATATGTGTGGCTGTGTGTGTTATTTTGGTATAATATAAAATTCACAACACTCGTAAAATAATTTGATATACTCTTCCAAAGAATATTTTTCAAAATTTTTGCCATCTTGTTTGCGCTTTGATAGTGCAATTTATTTGAAATCTGATTAGGATATCTAGCTATCTCAGATTTAATCTTAGCGATGCAACATTCTGGTGCCTGAACAATTCACGCGTTGAGCGAACGAGCAAAGATGATTATAGTCCCTGAATAGCCCAGAAGTATCACGTGCAATCTTGGCATTACCATCATTCCCCGCTACGGAGCGAAGTATAACGAACTACGTTTCATTTTCTCATGATTAGTTAAATCGCATTTAACATGTAACGAATTTTTAGCGTGGCTAATGTCGCGCTACGAAGTCGTTGCTATTATTATAGCTTCAATTCCTCTTTTGATTTTTTCAGAGAGATCGGATCAGTTGACACGATCATTTAAGAACGCATTAGCTATCAATCTTACAGTGTGTTATTATTAGACTCTTGGAGAGGACATTGTCCCGCGAGCCTACAAAAATTTATACTATCTAAAGATAAAGATGTACGGATTTTAATAATACTAAAAAAAACCACAGGATTGATTCAACTCTTTGACGTTTATAGGTTTAGAATATGGAAAAAGTTTGGACACATTTAATGATCGTGTTATATTGTTATGATGCCAATTTATATTTGAGAAATAATATCATCAAATTACAATCCTTAACGCATATATAACTGTCTTCTCTGCGATTCTATAATCTTTTCAAATATGCCTAGTTCAAAAGTGGCTACATCGAAGAACGGCCATCACACACAATTTGAAAACCCGGTGGATTTTTGTTTCTCCGGAAAAGATATAAAAGAAATACTATACGCTGTGCCATATGTGATGCTATAATACGTTACTCTTGGTGCAAGAAATACAGTGAATATGAAGAATAAAAAGGTGAAAGAGGAGAAAGATAAGAGAGAGCGATGGATTGTACAGCAGGTATGTTGATAACGATTGTATATCTCGTCTGATTTGACGATGATGCAATTGTGGAGAACAGTAACAAAGATTTTACAAATTTTTCAGATTCTGTCAAGGAAAATAAGAGCGGCGCGACGATGACGACGACGACGACATTAAAGTCGTATATGTAAGCGAATCGTCCAAGAATGGCAACAAAGCGCATAAAACAACACGCGTTCAAGAACACTCGCATGGCTATGAAATAATCGATTTAACCGTACAAGAAACCGAAAAAACAAGGGGAAAGGAAGCAAGGAACATACACACCATATTGTGCATAAACTTGAGATACAACAAGAACAAAATTCTTACGGTAAAACGGATTATATATTTATATAACAATTAAAGATAGCAAACTATAGCTTGTATGCATCATTTCTTTGAGGAATACCATCATGACTGTAAATATTATGAAATATAATAATTGTTCGTAAGTGAAAGATTTTTATCTAGATAATTATAATATTTATTATTAATGGTTGTAATAAATATTGTAATAAATATTCTTATACATTATAGACACTGTCAAAACATATGGTGTGGTAACTTATGAAGAATATCAGTAACCATGGAATTAATGCACATTGTCCGTCACATATTCACTTGATGAAGGACGATGAAGAGATCGCGTATGATGGCGACGATGATAATAACGAGCAAAGAATATAACGGAGACAAACTTAACGACAAGAATAAAAGTGACGATCGAGAATAAATATCGCTAGTCCATCGCATCGTCCAAGAGCGATCGTCGTCCGAAATTCGAAACGACCCAACTACAGCTCTCGTCTAAAATACGCCGCGGACTATTCCCGATACATCTGTTAGAATTCATCTTACAGCGCCTGCAGCCGAGACGATAGCCAATATCCCAATTCAGGATACGCCATACTCGACGTATCGACTTCATCTTACAGCACCGTCTGTAGTTGAGACGTAGCCGATGTTCAAGATACATCGTACGCGATGACAGACAATGAACGTCCGTTTGCTAACATCCAGAGGAACGCTATGAATATTAACGACATTGCGGAGGAACGATTTCAAAGCATTTACAATGGAACGATATCAAACTTGCTGGTTTCGTGGCATAAGATAAAGTATTTGAACTATTTGCCTCGCAAAATGGAATGCCAATACATGACATTGGACGACGAAATGCCGTGTACTTTGAAATTTCACAAGAACGAAAGCCGTCGTCTACCACAATGACACAAAGGTACCTATTCGAAAAACCGTAGTGAAGACATTAACGAAGACCAAACTATCGTCGTTCAAGTATCACTTATTAGGCAAATGCGACAAACTGCTCGAAAAGAATATCGCGATTTTGAAACAGGATTTATCAGAAAAAGAATTCGTCGTGTTTAGACAATATCTCGAGGAGAAAAACACTTTTTGAGGATTGAGAGAAAAAAGGGAAGATTATCAAGTGACTGGAAATCATTGATATGACATATATTAATATTATAAAAGAAGGTAGAAGATTTAATTTTAATTAAAATTTAATTAATCTCTTATTTGAAAAATATAATAATTTAATAATCATTTATTTTTTGAAAAATATGGAGAGTAGTATAAGAAATGGCAGGAATGCGAAAACAGATGGAGAGAATATGCAAAAAAATAATTACTTATTTCGCTTTTCAGAAATATTTGGTTTTTAATGTCAAAACAACACTTTTTCCAAATAATTTTGCCGAAAAATCATTAAAATCTTGCAAATAATGTCTTTAAAATTAAAGAAATTTATTTTGCAATTACTTTAATAGCTTAAACTACCGAAGGAGAAATAATGAAGAAAGAAAAATTAATAAAACAACAAAGAGAACGATGGTATCGATTGATTTGGACACGCAAATGAATACTTTAGTTAGACACATTTTTCAACAGAATGTGTTGATTGTCAAACAAATTTCTCATAAATAAATTCTTTCTTTACCAATAAAAGAAAAATTGCGGAATTAATAACGAACGTATAGAAGTGATATTATTGTACATGCGAAATAAATTTAACAAACAGCACTTAATCTTGCTAAAAATATAAAACACGATCGAGACGAAGGTCGCAATATACTCTGCGCAAACTAAGGATATGTATAATTTGTGCCCTGCTCGCGGAATGAAACGTAATATTGTTTAATCCCTGATGCATTTAAAAATGCTTTTAGCGATTTTTACGAGTATTAGGATATTATTCACTGATGACATAGTATAGTGTATCTTATGTTACGTAACTGCATTTTTTCCACCCCTATTAATCTGGCAACTCCATCACGAAAAATCGGGTTCGGCTATAGTGCATAATTAAGTGCTAATTTGTTGCTAATTTATTGCTCTAAGTGCGAATTTATTGCTTCTACTCATTAACAGGAAAATGATATTAAAGATGGAGGTGCTGACTTGCCATTAAGCTAGCATCCCCACTTCCAAAAAACATAGCGAGTCGCAAATCAAAAAACAAATACACTAGAATTTATTGCTAATTAATTGCTCGAAGATACTGCAAATAGATTTTGAAAATATTAAATTTTTAATTATGCACTAATATGACATATTATGAACATGTAAAATAAAATCATCAAAAATAAGTAGCTAACAATATCAATTTGTTATAATATTGTATTCTGCATTATTGCTTGCAGTTTAATTAGAAAAATCGATCCGAAAGAATGGCGGTGCTAGCTTATCTATAAAAATAAACTATATCAACGCAATTAATTGCTGTTATGATTTTGGTTTTAAAATGTTTTTAGCTAATTTAGCTAATTTATTGCTCTCAGGATATATAATATCAAATTTATTGCTCAACGCAACATCGTTGATCGATTAAGGCTATGAAAAACACATTAAAATATAGCATGACATTTTTTATATATTTAAATTATACATTATATTTCTTCGCAAAAAATATTTTTTAATGTTGTTTGTTGCATTAATTAATAACATATAATAAGCAAATAATAATAATGTATCAAATAAATAACTTACCGAAAATGGCTTTTAAAGTCACTGTCAGTATATTGCAAAACTACATTTTCGATATAATTATTGCAATGTAATTTAGGTACACGTTCGAAATAATTTTTTATTGAATTTATTATTTCTGCCGAATCGGATTCATCGCTTGATTCCTCTCTCTCATCAGATTTTTCAAGTATTATATTTAAATATATTCCAACCAAAAATTTTTGTCGCTCATTTCTCTCCATATTTGTAGGTTAATTTGTAAATTATCTCAATTACTAGTATTCATCGCCAGCACTGAAAGTAGCGTTCCTTTTTAAACATTGTATTCATACAATGCAGCACGCTCACAAAAATGAAACGCTGTTGATGGCATGCTTTATCACGTAACGATTGCAACGCTGGCAGTGAATTTTGGAACACAGCCTATGTTCTACTCTATTATTGATCCCAATAAATAATAATCACGAATTATATAGCTTAGTTAGAGGTATCCCGACCAAATTACAGATTATTTGAGAAGAGATAATTAATGTTAAAAAAATACTTAACGCTTTAACGTGGTTAAAGCGTAATAATGCTTCATACTCCCATTTTATATTGCCAAATGATCACAGTGAATTATGTTTGACAAAATTAAAAACTTCAGAATTCCAAACGGAAAAGACAGAAAATAATACAGAAGCAACATTGGATAACGAGCTTGAGTCATTAAATAATCTGGTAGAAGGGACGAAAAATGATGTAGAAATTGCATTAGAGGATCAATAGAAAGCAATGTTAACTCATGTTACACGTCTTATAAGTTAGCGGAACAAAATGAGCAGAATCAATTCTAATTAATATTTTTATTTGTTGCTCATTTGTTGTTAAAAAGTTGCCAAAGAAAAAAATTTGTTGCTCTGTAAGTTTTAAAAAAAAATGATGTTCCGCTAAAGGAAGATTAAGTTAGCGGAACAATATATATATAGCAACAAAATTGTACATAACAATAATATAAGAATTTGTTGCTAATTTGTTGCTCTCGAAATATGCAAGTTCCGAATTTGTTGCTTGCAAAATAAGTATAAATAATGCCGGGAAGCCGCACAGCGTGCAAACTTACAAGAGTAAAGTATCAGAAAAAAATTTGTTGCTCGCTTAAATTTGATACTAACGTATTGTCTGAATTTGTTGCTCTCGAAATATGCAACTTCCGAATTTGTTGCTTGCAAAATAAGAATAAATAATGCCGGAAAGCCGCACAGCGTGCAAACATACAAGAGTAAAGTATCAGAAAAAAATTTGTTGCTCGTTTAAATTTGATACTGACGTATTGTCTGAATTTGTTGCTCTCGAAATATGCAACTTCCGAATTTGTTGCTTGCAAAATAAGAATAAATAATGCCGGAAAGCCGCACAGCGTGCAAACTTACAAGAGTAAAGTATCAGAAAAAAATTTGTTGCTCGTTTAAATTTGATACTGAGGTATTGTCTGAATTTGTTGCTCTCGAAATATGCAACTTCCGAATTTGTTGCTTGCAAAATAAGAATAAATAATGCCGGAAAGCCGCACAGCGTGCAAACTTACAAGAGTAAAGTATCAGAAAAAAATTTTGAGCAACAAATTCAGACAATACGTCAGTATAAAATTTAAACGAGCAACAAATTTTTTTCTGGTAGTTTACTCTTGTAAGTTTGCACGCTGTGCGGCTTTCCGGCATTATTTATTCTTATTTTGCAAGCAACAAATTCGGAAGTTGCATATTTCGAGAGCAACAAATTCAGACAATACGTCAGTATCAAATTTAAACGAGCAACAAATTTTTTTCTGGTAGTTTACTCTTGTAAGTTTGCACGCTGTGCGGCTTTCCGGCATTATTTATTCTTATTTTGCAAGCAACAAATTCGGAAGTTGCATATTTCGAGAGCAACAAATTCAGACAATACGTCAGTATAAAATTTAAACGAGCAACAAATTTTTTTCTGGTAGTTTACTCTTGTAAGTTTGCACGCTGTGCGGCTTTCCGGCATTATTTATTCTTATTTTGCAAGCAACAAATTCGGAAGTTGCATATTTCGAGAGCAACAAATTCAGACAATACGTCAGTATCAAATTTAAACGAGCAACAAATTTTTTTCTGGTAGTTTACTCTTGTAAGTTTGCACGCTGTGCGGCTTTCCGGCATTATTTATTCTTATTTTGCAAGCAACAAATTCGGAAGTTGCATATTTCGAGAGCAACAAATTCAGACAATACCTCAGTATCAAATTTAAACGAGCAACAAATTTTTTTATGATACTTTACTCTTGTAAGTTTGCACGCTGTGCGGCTTTCCGGCATTATTTATTCTTATTTTGCAAGCAACAAATTCGGAAGTTGCATATTTCGAGAGCAACAGATTCAGACAATACGTTAGTATCAAATTTAAGCGAGCAACAAATTTTTTTCTGATACTTTACTCTTGTAAGTTTGCACGCTATGCGGCTTCCCGGCATTATTTATACTTATTTTGCAAGCAACAAATTCGGAACTTGCATATTTCGAGAGCAACAAATTAGCAACAAATTCTTATATTATTGTTATGTACAATTTTGTTGCTATATATATATTGTTCCGCTAACTTAATCTTCCTTTAGCGGAACATCATTTTTTTTTAAAACTTACAGAGCAACAAATTTTTTTCTTTGGCAACTTTTTAGCAACAAATGAGCAACAAATAAAAATATTAATTAGAATTGATTCTGCTCATTTTGTTCCGCTAACTTATAAGACGTTCATGTTACTGATGAAGATAATACAATAGCTATTACGAGCAATATACTATATCTTTTATATGAAAAAAAAGCAAATAAAACTGCGATAACCTTATCAAATGTTAAAAATTCAGGATTTGCTTTTGGATAATTATGAAAAATATTTGGATTTGATGCGATTTACACCCTTTCCAGATATATACCTTTTTGGTATTAATGGACAACATGAAACTCGGCAAGTCAAACTTTATGATCATGAATTTGTTAAATGTCGTTTGACATCTAAACATCCACAATACAGATTAAATCAACAGTACTTATTTTATTTATTGAACGATGCAAACATTCGTCAGTTAAATTGTGGAATAATTGAGGATAATTATTATAATAATTATAAGTATCCTTAATATCGCTTAATTCCTGAAATAAATGATGGGGTATGTTCTATTAAGTCATCTCTTTCTATAATAAACACGATAACTGAGGCTCTTACAAGATATGATTATACTCCAGGCGCAACTTTTATGATTAATCAATTCCATATACTTAATTATTTAAATCGAAAATATATAATCTTGCTGAAAGATAACGAATTAGATTGAATCCAGTTTTTATTCCACCGTCAGATTTGGACGGAATAATTGTCCACTTATTATTCTCATTTTGTAAGAGAAAATGATGATAAAATATCTGTCTGGTTGAGAATTTTCTTAACAGCAAAAAGTGAGTCCTGAACTCTCTTTAAAAGAATTATAAATATCAATCAATTTAAATCTAGGCTTGGAGAACCTAATTTAAGACGGCTTATAGAAAATATTTTTCCTTAAATGTTCTGTGAAATGTGATTTATCATTAAATAACTTTCCTTATATAGAGATATTTTATTATTTATTCTATAGAGGTAATATTAAGAATATTTTATTAAACAAGGAAATAAACTCGACATTAGAATTATCAGTTAACAGTTTAGAGTCATCGAAGAATTTATCAGAAAGTTTAATAACAGATGACAAAACTGATACTTCTGAGATTTCTATTTCGAAACAAGAGTTTGATCCAATAATTGAAAACCGTTTACAAAAAAGAGCCGAGCGTAATCTAAATAAGAAAATAAGTTACAGAAGAAATTTAAGATTCAGATCAGATCTTTATCAAGAATTTTTTGCAAAGTAATTTTGGAAAACAAGACGATTGCAATCCTGTGCAATAATATATTAATCATTACATACCGCAAAACATAGATCGACGATATCTTAATGGTGAAATATATTTGGAAATACCTTTAATTTTCTTCTTAATGATGAATGATTAATGATAAATCTTAATAATTATTACTTTTAATGTAATGTAATGTTACAGATGATTTCGTAATAATTGTTGGAATTTGCGTGATATGCATACAGTCCTGGGCCTAGGTGCCTCTCTGTCCGCCTCGTCCGGCTTGTGCACAGTACAAGGTGCAAGTTAGGCGAAAACGAGAGAGTCGCAATCGCGAATCAAGTATGGCCCCGAGCGCGCCACGGCTTCTTACAAATTCATACTAAAACTAAAGTATATAATAAATGTTATATAGTGTTCAATACCACAAACAGTGTCGATTATTATATACTTAACAAGTCAGTCATTTTCGAACAGAATTAAGTGATTCAGAAATTAAACCTTCTGCCACTGTGTCGGTTCGCGTGTATATTCAAATAATGCGCAAGAGCACATCAAATCCGTTCAATAATAGATATTGTCACTTCCAAAAAATATATTATAGAAGAAATACCTAAATATCTAATAAATAAAGAAAACGAAAAAAGGCAATTATGCAGAATTATAAGATATGTGGGCACCGTAGGCAAAGTATTGGACACTATACAGCAATGTGCCACCAGTGACCCAATGGAAATTGGGAAGAATTTGGAGAACATACAAATTTGGAGCCGATGAGACGTCGTTTCAAATATTATTTCAAATATTATGAACGTTTTTAGATAAAGCGTGTAAAGCCAATCCGATTTTCAGTATATCGCAAGTTCAAATGAACAAATAATTTAATTGAAAGATATCATCGTACAATAAATCATAAGTTTGGAAATAATCATGATCCCTGTATGTTTATTAAGTTTTATATATTTCCGGTTAACAAATAATAGTTTATAAAAGATGAGATACATTTTATTTTCCATATAAACTATATATATCTTTTTGTTTTAATTTTTTCGATGTACAGAAAAATTAGAAGAATTGCAAGCAACTACACGCAGAGATTTGGCTGTATTAAAAACAGGGAAACTCCTGATACGTTTACGATACAATTGGATAATAAAAAATCATGCTCTTGCAAATGCATGGAACAGATTAGACGATGATCTGTCTATTGACGATTTTTTAACATTAATAAGCGCGCTATTGTCTAAAAATATGTAAATATGTAAATACATTATAGGAAAATTATAATTCAACATGTTGTCTAAAGTTTTAATTATATAAAAATTAATTATATTTATAATTAATATATAATTATAAAACAAACTATATTATAATAAATTATAATAAATTATTTTTAATTATATGTATAATAAAGTTTCAATTATATAAAAATTGTTTTCAATTATATGATAATGATAAAAAAAAATAGTTTGAATTATACATATTATAAAATGTCAATTATATAAAAATTATAATTAAAAATGTTTGACGTATCAAGATAAAATAAAAATATTTTCTCCGTATTTGATTATAAATAAAAATTAACTATGTTATTTTATGAAAATTATCTTTTCAAAGTATGTACAAAGTATGAATAAGTGTGTGAACAACTTGATGTTTCTGAATCAGAAATTGGGGATTTTGTCTCACTTCTTAAATTTCGGAATTACGACTTTTCGGGACATTGTCTCATGTCTTAAATTTCGATATTATAATTTTTTGGGGTAATGTCTCACATCTTAAATTTCAGTATTTTGACTTTTCAGGTCATTATCTCACCTTTAGAATTTCGATCCTTTTTTTTTCGGGACTTTACATGTCCTTCAAGAATTTGATGGACTCGCTAAAATGAGAAATATTCGAGAGCAAAATCAGAGAGCAAAAAATAATATCAACAATACTTTTATATAAGTTATAGAGTCATATGCTTTTTTAATATGTATATTTATTTCTATGTGCGTGTATGTATATATGTGTACACAAACACACACACACACACACACACACACACACAAAATTAATAAAAAAATATAAATAAATAAAAAAAAATTTATACATAAATATAATGTGTTTAGTTTAAATGTTAACACACAATTATTCCTGTAACTAATAGAAATATAAAAATTTTAAAAAGTTATTTCATTTAAACAGACTTACGAGTAAAATATAAATTTTTTAAACTTATTTTGCGAGCAAAAATTTCGGGACCTGGATATCTTGAGAGCAAATATTTCAGGGATATTCTGATGCTATAATAATGCGAGCAACTAATTTCTTTAATGCGATTTACTCTTGAGCGTCGCATTTTGTTCTTGGTATCTTCTTAAAAGCTGGAGTAAAAAAAAATTTTTAGAAGTAAAAAGTAGCAAAAAAATAGCAAATTTTAGTATTATTAATTTTTTGCTTTTGACTTATGTATATGCTATTTTTTACAATGGCGTAGTAACTTAATCTTAAGCTATCTAGCTCTTCGTAATTTTTTAATAGTTGGAGCAAAAAAATTATTTTTAAAAGCAAAAATAGCAAAAAATTAGCAAATTAATTCCATATATAATTTATTATGTTCTGATAATTTGGCTTAGATAGCTTAATATACCTGACTCGGGTTCCATATGGTACTGATTTAAACGTTCCTCCCGTATTTCTTGAAAGTAAATTTAATCAAATTTTCAACAAAATTAATAATAGACATTAGTTTGTACAAAAAATAGGGAAAACTGAGGCTAGTTGTTACAAGGAGCAAGTTACAATAAGTTTTCAATGGCCTCCGTTAGGCGCAAGGCGCAACACTTCTCTATCCATCGAACATATGACTTGTTGCACAGAGAACTCTCTATTGTAATTTGGCATCTATAGTGGCATGAATTGTTATTGCGAGCATTTTTGTCATTTTCTGTTCAAAAAGTAATTCTTTCTTGTTGTTTTTCACATGTAATTTTGACTTAAAGGACTAAAGGTATATTGCTGTTATCTCATATATTTATCTTATCCACTATTAACTTCCATTTCATGTATTTATCAATCTCTTTAATTGGCTTACAAACGGAATTAGGTTAAAAATAATAATGACGTTCGGGGTTAGTTGTTACAAAACGGACGGGGCACGTTATTACACTGTAACAACTGACCCCACACATTTGAAATTTCAAATTTGTCTTTTCTTTCCAGGATGACGTAAACATATGAAAAAAAAAAGAAAAACAATAAAGAATCTCCCGCTTGACTTTTGCAATTGAATTTAGTAGTAAAAACTCCAGCATATTGAGATCATCGTGAGAAATGATATTAAATCAGGCAACCAAAGTCTCGTCAATAAGACCCTCCACATATAACGAAATGATTTCGAGTCAAAATTTTGGACCTACCCGAGTCGAAATTTAAAATTTGCTATGCTTTTGTTTAATTTTGTTGTCCTATAGAATCAGTATTTAATTATATTGGATATACAATTCCTACTTTCGTTCTTATAACTCCTACCTCTTTACATCTTTTGAATCTCCAAATCTTATCGAAATTTCTAGCAGCAATAAAAATGTCAATACATAAATCGAAAACAATTTCTATTATTTCAGATTAATGCTATTAATGTTAGAGTATAAAATGGATAATAACAAATATATCAAAAAATATCCCCGTTCTTTTTGGTTGATAGGCATTCTTATGTACATTTGATTTTATCAATCTACATATATACGCATACATATTTTTAAATTTTTTGGGACCTCGTTCTGGCATCACTGGGCTACCATTGCATGTATTGGTCACGTGATTGAACCTAGTATGACCACGTAAAACAATCGCATAAGATAGTCGTAACTAGAGATACTCTAGTAAGGGATCGGACAACAGGCTGCAAATTGGTCATCGCAATTCGAGGGACATTTCCGGGCTTCGAAAAGTGCGCGCCATGTTTTTGACAACTTTGACAGTTGCGCTCTCAGTGAGCTGCTTTGGTTAAGTGAATGCAATCGATGTGTAGAAAAATTTATAAAACAAATTCGTAAGTATTATATATGAAAAAGAAGAGATTAAAATCATTTACGTTATTTCCGAATATACAATATATATTATTTAAGATTAAATATTTATAATAAACATTCTCAAATGTCACTTTTGCATTAGAACACAGTTTGAAACATCGCGCGGCGGTTGCTTCTGACCCTCAAATGGCGGTGTATCCGGCGCGTTGTCCGATCCCTTACTAAAGTATCTCTAGTCGTAACATTTCGTGAAAATTTCGTTCTGTACTTTCATGAAAATTTTGATAACAAAATATGATGCCGAAACCAAAAAAATACGCACTTATATAGTGGCTAAACAGTGCCTACAAAGATGTGATCGATTTGCAGGTATTGCCGCAAAATAACAGAGAAGATAATTCTAATATCTGTGAAGTGGCGTCATAATAAACGAAAAACGACTAAAGCGCGCCCGTTAAAGTTCTCGCCATAAGTGGTAAAAAGTATATATCATTCATAAAATAATAATAATAGCTTGTCTTATAAAAATAACGATCGGGTGATAATCTCCGATTATATCTGGAAAACTAATGATTTTTTTATAATTCCGATCGAATATTACACAACACACAACAGGAAAAAATATGTAAAAGTATAAGAAAATTAAATAAAAGACAAATTTTTTTAAAATGTGAAAAAATTGTCCAATCTTTGATAAAGAGAATTCTTAGAAAGAACCTGCGAAGAACAGAAACCTCAACGAGGATCGATTTTATTTGGAGAATATGCGAGATCACCACAAGCAAGCAATTATCGAAAATAGTCACATGTTCACAAGTCAGCCATATCTCTTTCCAACTTGCTCGAATATTCTGGAAGGGATAACTTATAACAAGCCAAACGATCAACAAATCTCCGAAAATTTTCAGGTATCCGAAACTGTTACGAATTTTGCACCTGATTATTTAGTAACAGAAAATATATTAACTGTGTAAATAAAATCCATAATTTTAAATCTGAAGAATTAAATATCTATGCATTTGATTATTTGCTATGCTAAACCTTTAAGTCTATTGTATAATAAGAGTTATAAGATAGTAAAAGAGGTTCAATTGCAAGGATAAAATTTACTCTTACTTTAAATCTAAAAATGTTTGAAATGTGTTTTCGCTAATTTAGCATTAAAGTAGGTCCTTTTTAAGTAAGAGCTAAGATAGCACAGTAGATTCAAATCAAACCTCTATTGAAGTTTCATCTCCTATACGTATATGTTTCGATTCATAAAATTATATTAATAAAGTATATATATAAATCATATTAATAAAATATATATAAATTATATTAATAAAATTTTCTCAATCTTGTTATCTAAACCGTTAGACTTTTCAAAATTTTCTTTTATTTCTCTATAGATTTCATAGCAATAATGGGCTCCAGAAGCGACTCCAGAATTAACAATAATCCAAATCTGCAAATACCCCAGCAATCTAAAAGCGTGCAAATGTATAATATTTATGAGACAACCTCTTTTGCGAGTAATAAAAAAAACTTTATAAACAAAAATAAAAAAATATTTAGTTATTAAAAATTATTTATTTGTAATTAATTACCGTCTTTAAGTTTCAGATTTATTTCTCCATATATATTAACTAAATTATTAATAATTTTAATTATAAATACATGTATGTACGAATTTAAAAAAAATTAATAGATAATATATATATATATATATATATATATATATATATATATATTATAAATATTATAAAAAATATATGTAATAAATATACCAAAAAATATAAATATTTGTATTAGAATTAATATCTTTTTTGTGTCTTATATCTTATATAACCGTATTATTTCATGATTGTTAAATTAAACTAAATTATTTTACAGTGTTAAATGAATAAAATTACATTTTACATGATTTAATCTATCTCTCCATTTTTACTTATTAATTTATTATTTTATTAATATAATTTTATGAACAAAATATATATACATATAGAAGATGAAACGTCTTCCTAGCTAGCCTCCCGCGTTACGCAAATTCAATAAAAAAATTATATGATTTATGCACTAATTACGCACTCACCAAATTCATCAAAAAAAATTTTGCGCTTTTATAGTTTAGCAAAAAAATTTTTTTTGTGGAGTCTGAGTAAACAACAAGTTATATGAGAATTTCTTTGCTTCCCTTTGCTTCAAGAGGAAAGTCCCTTAAGAATTGCAACGCAAAAATCAAAATTATCTTGATATAATAGCGCATAATTAGCGCATAAATCCTGCATATTTGTTTTTCGAAATTATTTGTTATTAATGGGTGGGGTGGAGAGGCTTGCTGACTGTCCACTCAGCCCCCACAATAAAATTTTTTTTTTGTTAAAAAGGCGCGAAAATTTTTTTTATGCATTTGGTAAGCGCATAATTATATAATTTTTTTATTAAATTTGCGCAATGTGGGGGGGGGGGCTAGCTAGGCAGACGTGAAGATGAAGCTTCAATAAAGATTTGATTAAAACCTACTGTGCTACCTTAGCTCCTACATAAAAAGGATTTACTTCAATCATCAAAATATCGAGAGCATTTTTAGCTTCAAAGTAGCATTAGCGCATTAATTTATAGAATTAAAGATTTAAAGGAGGAGTAAACACACTTGTTTAAAAGATAATCCTCCTTTAAAAGTTCCTGTATAAATATCTATCTCCAATCATCTAGCTAGAACTATTTCGCGGCTTATATTCAGGGATGCCACCTCTCCGGTTTTGATCTGGAATCTCCGAGCGAAGGAGAAAATCTATGAATCTTCGGCCGAAAGAGAAAATCTCCGGGCTGCTGGAATATTTAATTTTTTTTTAATGGTTTTTTTCTCTTGCTACGAAAGTTGAGGGTTAAGTTGCAAATATAATAGCGGTAAATGTGGCAAAACAATAAGGCGTTTTTGGTTTTATAATTATTCCCATTGTGTTTTATTATTGTAAATTATCTCCTTTAAAATCGTAATTTAAATTTTCAATAAACAATATCTATTTCTTTATTTAAAGTAAAAAGAAAAAAATATCTTGTATTATTTTTACATTTGCCTAGTTATCGATAGCTCTTTTTTATACAAATTAATTATCTTTCTTATTAATGCACTTTTTTTATTTCAAAGAAGAATATTAATAAATATATTTATATGTGCATCTCCTATTCACTCTTTGAACTCTTCTAATTAATTATATATATTTTGATAGACAATATAAAATAATATTATTTCATATTTTTTGTTACTCCAAGCAATAAATAATTATGATTAATACATTATATTCTTGTAATATTTTTATAGAATCTTTTCCAAATAACTTAATTTTAGAAATTGATTACTATATCGGAAAATTAATTATCATGTTAGGCAACATCTAAAAGATTTAAATTAAAGAAAAATATTTAATATTATATTTACTAAAATTAATTTTGTATAAGGCTGTGATTCAATTATTTATAAAAAAATGGAATTTTTTGTTTAATTTAAAAAATAATTTTAATTATGGAAATGTTTTGGATGTGTCAACTTGTTTTAATGTAATTATTAACGAAGATAAATTATATAATGAAATACACGTTGTAAAAAATCTATTACTTTCTATAAATAATGATAATGATATATTAGATGAAAAATGGAGAAAAATCTTTGCAAATGATGAAAATAATAATTTGAGCGAGTTACTGAAAATAATACAATATATATTAGGGATACTAATGAACAATAGTTATGTGGAAGAAATTTTTTCATTAATGAATAATGTATAAAGCGATGAACAAAACCGCTTGAAAGTGGAGTCAATAAGAGCCGAAATTTGCACAAAAATGGATTATAATATGAATTGCAAAGAATTTTATAAGTATATTACCAAGTCTGAAGAAATAGAATTACTAAAGAGTGTATTAAATAATAAGAAGTACAATTTTAAAGTAAAGAAGCAAGTATAAAAGTATTTTGTATGCCGCAGTCCTAATGATATCATGTTTTGAATTTTTGTTCTATAAACAGCGGGTTTATTAGTGCAATGTGAAATGTATAATATAGCGCTGAAAAAAGTTTAGAGTATGAATAAGTACAGTAACATGAAGAAGGAGAAAGTGCAATATATAATAGATAGCAGAAATAAACGAAATTTGTTGTACTGCAGCATATCACTCTGCCCCCCCCCCCCTCACTCTTTCTCTTCTTTTTTTTTTTTTTTATATTTTTAGTCGATCTCCGGACAAACGGAGATTCCGAGGTTGCAACCCTGCTTATATTCGTATGTTGAGATACATACGTAGGTTCGTCGAGTTCGTCCTACGCTCGATTGTGGCGACCCGAGATCCGCCCAAGATAGTTAAGAAAAACGAGAATTCACTGTGCATGCTATGTATTTCACAACAAATCATATGAAGAAGCAGTCTCACGATCGCTTCTTCGTGTCAATAGAGCTTCTTCGTTGCGATGATGCGATCAAATTAACTTCATCTCTCTCTTCCGTAAAGAAAAATATAAAATCCTGCCTAAATAGGTACGCAAGTTCATCAGATTTAATTGATTCATGCAGATATAAGCAGAATGATCCAATCTACTGTAAGCTCTTATTTCATTATTAGGAATAGAAAGCAGACCGATTATTCAAGAATTTTAAATATTTTCATGTGCGAAAAGGATTCTTGTCTTTAACAGATCGAATTTTTATCGCACGCTATGCGCAATTGACGCGGGATTTATGCGATGTGTTCCAATCTCAGCCTTACATTGCATCATTGACCTTCACACGTATGATTAAACTGTTAGATAAGAGAGAACGTGCGCCACACGTAGGATAAAGTAACTCATAAAGAGAAATATATATTCTTTTTGTATATATTTCAAAGGAGAATCTATGTGAAAAAATGTTTCAGAAACGTATCCTGCAACATTAAGAAAATTTCATGAATTGTTTTCTATTTAACCCTACTTGTGCAATATACACGAATATAAATGATAGATTTGAGATTAAAAAGAAAAAGGGCGAAACCAAATCACGAAAAAGATACAAATGTCAATATGAGACATTTGAGACAAATATTAAACATGAAATAGTTGTCTATTTTTCCAAGAACTGATGCCAATATATTTGATATTATAAATGTTCACAAAATTGCAGTGCATTATCTATAAAGATATCCGAAAAAAGATCTTGCACAGAACTGCATAAATATACAATTGATTTTCATTTTTCTTTTTACGAGATAAATGACAATGGTCAAACTTAAACCAACAGCATCGATGATACAATTTCATCAATAAAATTTTCAAAATCTTTTTTATATTGCACTCCATATTGCTGTACTGATTAACGATCAAATAATTATCGAGAGAAGCGCGTTTATGCGAAACATCTGAACGAAGAGGCGTGGTGACATTCGTCACATCGAGTTGATTGACATATGTATATGTTGCTCGAGACGGCCGCTTTCTCGGGGAAAGGAAGCTCTCCTCGAGGGGATTCGTACCATCTTGTTGGGAAATAGTGTCCCTCCAGAACGAGCGCGGTTTGCCTTTCCCTTCTACGAGAAAGAGGAATTCCTGTCTCGAAACTAGCTAACGCTATCCGCCGACGACTATAATGTCGAAGATGTCGAAGACGTTCGGACAACTTCGGAGTGTTCGGAGTGACAGCAAGAGACTTACCGTCTGCGGCAGAAACGTGCGCGCGAAAACGAGGTTGTCCTTGAGTCGCCACGAGGAGTCGTTGTCGCCTTGGTAACGATGACGATGACGTTGACGGCGCTCGTTCCGAGCACTCTGCCACGGAAAAAGCCATCACCGCACTGTGGCCATGTGCCACAGACCGAGATTCAAGATACTGAGCTGCGGCAGGTCCATGATCCGACCTAGGCCGCTAGTGGTAATCTTGGTGCAGCCGTATAGATCGATGTACTTGAGGTTCTTCATGCTCTCGGCGATGATGTATAGGCCTCGATCGGTGAGCCGGCTGCACTGGCCGATGTTGAGGGTCTCGAGGTCGTGCAAGGTCTTGGCGATCTTGCAGATACCCTCGTCGCTGATCTGGCAGGCGGACAGCGATAAAGTTTTGAGGTTGAATAGACCTTGAGAGATGTGCACGAGGGCCTGATCGCCGATCTTGTCGCAGAAGGACACGTCGAGCGAGGTGATGCGACTACTGCCCTCGGCCAGATACGCCATACCGATATCGGAAATATTGTCGCACGAGCGCAAGTTGAGCTCGCGCAGACTCTGCATTCTAGCCAAATGCTTGACGCCGGAGTCGGTTATACATACGCAAAAGGACAGGTTGATGGACTTGAGAGTGGTGAGACCGATAGATACATGCCTGAGTGCTTCGTCGCTCAACCGTTGGCAGTCCTGCAGACTCAGATGCTCTAGGGCGAGGTTGCCATCCGCGGTTTCCTGATTCAGACCGGCCAAATGAGCGATACCCAAATCGGAAACATGCCAGCAGCTTCGCAAATCCAACCGCTTGAGCTTTTTGAGACCCCAAGCGATCAGCAACAGGCCAGTGTTGGTGATGTTGCAGCACCCGCCCAGTTCGAGGTGCTCGAGATTCTTTAAATATTGAGCTATCCTGCTGATCGAAGTGTCCGACACTTGTTTACAGAGCGATAGATTGAGCTCGGTGAGATACGGGTATTCCTGGCTGAAGGCGTTCGTGAGACCAGCATCGGTGATATTGTAGCAACCGGACAGGTTAAGCGCTTCGAGATTCGGCACACCCTTGAGCACGTCGCTGATGCCGCGTCGCGATGACAGTACCTGCACCCTCTTAACACCACGTCGCACTAAGCTGGCGAATAACGCCGGCGCTTGTTTCTTCAGATGCAGTCGCGCCTCGACTCCTCGCCAGACCGAGCGATAATAAGCGGCATCGCGCCATGCGGTACACACTTGCGCGGCGCGTCCCTTGTCGCATACGTCCAGGTAGCTGAAGATGAGCGCGAGGATCTCCGGATAGAGGCAGGACACGTGGGTGCTCGCGACGGGCTGGCCGTGGGTCGCCACTTTGCCGCGCTGGTGCACCTGATGCGGGTGTAGCTGATGGCGCGACGAGATGCCGCCGCCCTGGCCGATCGTGTAGGCCGGCAGATCGCGTAGGCCGCCGCAGCCGGCGTTGCCGTCAATGCCGTAATGCCTGGCCGCGCCGCCCGAGTTGTGCTGAAGGATCGCCTGGCTCTGCGGCGTCGATATCGCCAGGTGCGGCTGATGCAGGTGATAGAAATGGCCCGGACGATGTAGCAGCGTCGTGCCGCCGCTCGGCGTCAGCGGCACCGGAAGTTCCGTCATCAACAGCTGACTTTCCTCCATATCGCCGTCGTCGTCGTCGTCGTCGTCGACGTCGTCGTCGTCGTCGCCGCCACCACCGCCGTCCCCGCCGCCGCCGTCGTCGTCGTCTTCGTCTTCCCCGTCGTCGTGTTGACCGTCTTGCGACCCCGTCGCCGCTGCCGCCGCTGGCACCCGCCGAAGTCTCACGCGCGGCGACTCCGCCGCCGCGACGATCGTCGACGACGAACGAGCGATCGTCGAGCGCTCGTCGTGTCCTTGCCCGTCGCGATGATTATTCTCCTCTATCTTGAAATCTTACTTCGTCTTTTTCGTACCCGTTCCTACTTCTCTTTTCGCGCTCCACTTCCTCCCGCCCGATCTCTAATCTCTAATCCTTGTCGCTTTTAGGTTAGATTAGGTTAGGTTAGGTTATGTGCGCCGAATTCGTAGGCGGAGTCGCATAACAAAAAAGCGACTTTTCCTTTATCTCGCGCACGACTCTACGCGGCACAATTTCTCTAGGCACACGTATTTATCTGACACGATGAATGTCACGCGCGCGCGATAATCTCTCCTTTTCTCTCTCTTTCTCGCTATTGATCGCGGCTATCGATCGTCGCGACAGTCGCCGCGATATCACCGCGTCGACACGAATCGGCGACGCGGGGCGCTCGATTTACGACGTGATCGAACGAAGAGGGAAGGGGGGGTCTGGGGGGAGAGAGGAAAATTTATCTCGCGAGATCGTCGGAAAGTGGAGAGATAACAACGCGGGAGAGCGCGGACACGCGACTTCGATTATCGCCGAGAGAGTTACTTTTCACCAAAGTATCACCACTCTCTCTCTCTCTCTCTCTCTTTTGCACAGACATATGTAAAAACGCACTACCTATATATCGCGTTATAGCCACCGTCTGGAACTCTTCTCCGTTCCTTCTTCTTCGTCCTCGTCGCCTCTCTCAGTCCCACTCGCGTCGCACCAAGAGAGAGCGTCTCTCTCTCTCACCGACTATATCTATCTCGCTCCGTCGCTCTCTCTCTCTCCTCTCTCTCTCTCTCTCTCTCTCCCTTTCCCTCTCACACTCGCCCGCTACGACGCGCCTCTTTGCACTCACCCGCGCACTCCATCCTCGTCGCGCGCATCGTAGTCACTTCCTCTACCCTCTCGCTCTGTCCCGTGGGCCGCGACGACTGGCTGACTCTTTTTGCACGCGAGACGACGACCACTACGACGACGTACACGGGTGTATATATATATATATACGCGGGGTCGCTTACGCGCGCTTCTTCTTCCGGCGGACGATAGGGCACCACCACACATGCACAGAGAGAGACTCGCGGAACTCACGTACGACGTGCGTATACGTATGTGCGGATACGTATAATATACCAAAAAAAGAAAAGAATGTGGACGCGAAGAGCGTCGAGCAACTTCGCTCCGTTCCTTCTCCCGTATATCCCCGACCACCGGTCGTCGCGATACTTCGTCGTCGCCCCCGTTGTCGTTTAACGTCGTCGTCCTCGTCGCCCGATGCCTCTGTCGATGCGTCCGGGTCACTACTACTTGTACGCGGGATTGTAACCGCGAGAGCGGCACATCACCAAACTGTGAACCGGTGCGCTGCTAGCCGCGGACTGTTGTTCCGTCCGCCCGTACGTAGATGTCGTACCACGGTTTCGTCGGGCCACAGGCGGAGCGAGCCCCGCCGATTGGCCCGCGGCCGCGTCACGTGACCGCACCGGCGAATATCGATTCGGGTTGCGCTGCGGCGGCATTTTTAAGTTTTCGTTTGCGGCGGGCGGGCGAGCGAGACTCGTTGGGGGGGGGGGGGAGAAGAAAGAGAGAGAGAGAGAGAGAGACATATACACGGTGCGCACCACCGTGTAGCATCCCTCTTCCTCTCCTCTCTCTCCTTGCTTCTCTTCCACACCTCCCCTCCCCCCTTCCTCTTTACCTACGGGCCACATTGCGCGTGAGAAACTATCGCGTTCGCTTCCCCCGTCCCCCTCTCCAGAATGCCGCCGATTCGCGTTGCACGATATATCAAATAAACACTGAATTCTCTTCGTTGTCTCTCCCTTTTTTCTGTTTTTCTTTTCGTTCTTTGCTCCCCCCTCCTCCGACCCCCCGTTTTTTTTGCGCGCGACGAGACATATAACGCACGCACGCAAGCCATATGACTGCGGTCGGGAAGACGCTAGAAATGCTTCGAAGCATTGCATTAACCAATCAGAATAAATAAATCTTTACTCTTTTTGTCCTAATTGGTCAATCAAACGCTTCGAAGCATTTCTAGCGTCTTCGCGACCGCAGCCTATATTGTAATATCGGTCTTTGTCGCTGGAAATAGTTTCCGAAAATTCAGATGAGGGGCCGGGAGACGGCGAGATAATCTCGTCATCTATTTTTTGCGTTCATATATATCTTTGATCAACGCATCGATCATCCCCGTTGTTCGATCTCGACTCGGTTCTCTCCTCAATATGTATTCCATAAATAATAATAAATGTATAATACTCCGTTATGATAACGCTCTTTTTTCAGATCTTGCGAAAGGAATAAGTACATCGGGAAGAACAAATATTTCAATGACGAGCCGCTTAAAACACATCGGTGACTTTAGAGGTGACGATAAGAGCGAATAAGAATATGCGGAAAACGACTGTGTGCGACTGTTTTTACACAATTAAATTTTTGAAAATTTTCTGCTTGTCAAGAATGCAAAATGAACTCTGTAAAAAGAGTTTAATCGTAAGGCAATTTATGACACGATGTGTAATTTCTGTGACAAAATGGAGAGGGGCTTAGTAATGTTAGTAATCATATACTGATTTTGATAAATGGATGAGCATGTGTAACAAGATTATATATACATATATATATACATATGATTTTTATACTGATTAGATACATATGATTTAAATAATTATATATAATATTTGATATATAATATTTAATGTACATATAATAATTATATATTTGATATTTACAATTTTAATACATTATAAAGTACGGATTTCTTTAAAGATCTTTGCTCACGTTTACTGACACAAATGGAATATTTAAGCAGCGCGATTCAACTTGTGAAACGATTTGCACGCTAATTAATGAAATTGCAGGATCGTGCTGCACATTGGAGATGTCAGTGGTGCGTTTCGATCGATCCAAAACACATATATGTATCCTGAAGAAATTGTACACGCATATTTGTATAGATATATACATCTCGTTGAAATTTATATGTCGATAATCTTTCCTCTAGTGCATAATATAAATAATGTTCAAGCAATTAAGTATAAGCACACAGTGTGTATAATTTCATCGACTGCGATAAGTTATAGAAAAAAATCGGATATACAAAACGCATGTAAAAAACGAGACGATAATAAAAATGTTATCATACGAAGTCTATCATTAACGAATAAAAACGTATATAAGATTTACGTCTAATTATATTCTGTATTGATAAAACGGCTCTTCAAAATTATATATATATATATATATATATATATATATATATATATATATATATATATATATATATATATATATATAATTTTGAAGAACCGTTTTGTCGATATCGAGAATATAATTAGACGACATATATATACTCGCGTATAGATACCCGGGGTTGCTGCGCGTGACTTGGCGATCTTGGTATATATATATTGTATAATTTTTTTTAAACGAATATAATGAATATATATATATATATATATATATATATATATATATATATATTACATTCGTTTTAATAAAAATTATATATATTTTCATAAGTTAGAAATAATTTGCATATGACATTAGGAATCAATACATGCACACAAAGCTTTCGTGAAAATATCCCTTTGGTCTTTCTCTTCTCTCGAGCATATCCGTTGCTATTATTAACCAGTAGCGTTTTCTTTTGTTTTTACACATATTTTAGATTATTTAAAGAAAACATATTCAATTTGGAGCAGTTTTCCAATTCAATAGAGATATAGGAGTGAAAAAAGCAATACTTATATTTAATACATACATGTAGATTCCTATTTATTTATAATCGTAGTATGTATAATAATATTACAACGTCGTAACTGTACAATAGTAAACAAGATGAATATGCTCGATTGAAATACTTCATGAATAATATGCCACTAAAACTGGCAAGTAGATAATATGTACACATTTTGTAGGATGCCGCTTTATTGCCTCTAAGGGAGATATGTAATTGATAATAAAGGAAAGAAAAAAAAAAGAGGAAGAGAGAAACAATGGCTAATGATATTAATTACAATAATTATAATGGGGGAAAGGAAGAGGGAGGGGAAGAGGGGGGGGGGGAGGTAGTAGGTACATGCAGCAGTATTACACAGTGGCAGCTGGCGACATTATCTTAACTATTATCACAGATTAATACAGACAGCTTCTGTCATAGCTGGACATGACCGATCATCATTCGTATCTTATCGTTTTGCTATCTACCCTTCTGCAATAAATATTTAACTGTGTGTATATGGGCGTGTGTGTATGTTCGCCGCAAATGCATGGACAATTTAAAGTACTTTTCTGCGATATCTCTCTCCGAGTATATATAAAATTCGGACGCATAGATATAAACTTTTTCTTTTTCTCGTTATAGAGCCGCTATTATGCATATAGACATACATTAGACCGTATATAAAATTAAAAAGTGACGTATATATATATAATACTGTTTAATATTTTATTGATGCGCCCAACTAAATACTGCGTATTCTGATATCTCGAAAGTATATAATAAAGAGCATATATATCTTTTACTGGAGAAAATTTATCACTTTCAATAATCAGAGAAAATCGCATCTGTAATTTCATTAGGTATGAAAGTCGGAAGAGAAAATTATAAATTATGCTCACTGTGTAAATTTCGTAAATCAAATCGCGATTGGTTTTCAATTTGTTACGACAGTCTTTTGAATACAGTAGAAGTATATCAAATTTCATATGACCAAGCAGTTTTTTAATAATTTTTAAACAGTATGCAGTCTTTTTTGTATATCAATCAATTAATACATTCAATTGTGCCTTAATGTCTGATCGTATCTTTTAGAGTGCACTGAAAGCGTCATCAAACTATATATATACAGGATCCTTAATTTTACTAAAACGTTCTATGCGAATTATTTGGATTAGCTAATAATATCCGTTGCTCGTTTGTTCAAGAAACTTTAATCCTACTCACTTTAAATACAATTTATTTAAAATATGGTAACTCATAGTCGAAAGTGCAGCAAAATTCTATGCAATGAGCAAAATGACTTTGGAAAAATTAGCGAAAGATGTATTTTGTGAAGGAGCGTTCATTAGTTACGTTTTATTTAACAATTACGTGATACGAAACGCGCGTATGTTTATGTGACAATAATTTTTAATATTTGCATGTGTATATGTATGATAAGTTACTTTCATAATTGTTACAAATGAATAGGCCTTTGTTCTTAAACGCAGCACATGAAAGCCAAAAGGAATGTCACATAGACAATCGTTTTCACTAAATAAGCCCTATGCGCTCGCTCGATATTCTGACTCGACATTTAAATACGATATCTACTAACATCAAAAGTGTATACCATCTTTTTTTTTAGTTAGCATACAATCTTAGGTATCATAATTGGAATACAAAACTCACAAAAAAGTTGGTGTTAGAAAATATCAGGGTTTCCAGCGTCTCATGTCCGCTAGTGATACTAACACATGCTCTCTGTTTTATTCTGTCCTAATTATCGTATCAAATAATATTTTGTGAATAGGGAGTAGCATGCTTATACAACGCTCGCTAACAACATTTTTTCCTATGCTGTTTTGTGCTTTTCCTCAGATTAACTGTCTCGTTGGTTTGTATGGCTTGCCGCTCCTTGCGCTCTTTTTTGGTCCGCAACACTTGCCGCGTTATTGCCATGAACATCTACAAATAACACATTATTGTAAATTTCTTAGTAAAATATGAATCGTCTACAAATTTATTAACAAATATCTTTTTAAACTTTGACGTATAATTACTCTTGTTTATAATTAATATAACAATAGCAATAATTAAATAGAGCTTAAAGTTTGACCTATTAAAATTATATAACAAATGGAGAGAAATTAGAGTGACGTACTTCCTCGACATTAATGTTGTCCTTGGCAGAGGTTTCAAACAACTGTATTCCCATTTGATTGGCAAATCTTTGTGCATCCTCCGTTAACACCACTTTCTGATTAGGTGCATCATTCTTATTTCCTACGAGTACCCTGTTAACCACATCACAATTCTGTTCGATTTCATGCAACCATCGCTTAACGTTTGCAAATGTATCACCGCTGGTCACATCATATACAACTATAACGCCGTGTGTTCCCCTGTAGTAAGTTGAAGTTATTGTCCGGAAACGTTCTTGCCCAGCGGTATCCCAAATTTGCAGCTTTACTCGCTCACCATCTATCTCCACGGTTTGTATTTTAAAATCCACTCCTATCGTAGTTATATAACTGCCATTGAAAGTATTGTCGGCGAATCTCAGAAGTAGCGAGCTTTTACCTACACCTTAAAGACAAAAGGGAATATATATCAGAAGGGAATCTTTACATGTACATTAAAAAAATATTTATAAAAATAATTTCCAAAAAAATATACAAAAATGTACACTTTTTTTTTAAACAAACATTAGTGCCATGACAAATATATATTTCCACATTATTCTATAAAATATTTTTATAAAATATATTTTTTGTATATAATTATTTAAAGTAAAAAAAATATATATATAAATATAAATCTTTTATTATATTCATAAACTAATATTAATAACAAAAAAATAATTGATTATGGGAAATGAATAAGTGATAAAAAGTTCGCTGATAAGTATCCCTTTATCATTTCATTATCTTATGATTTCTTTCCTTTTACATTGCAATGTGCGTAATCTCCTACCACTGGCTCTAAATCTGCCCTACAGGAAGGACAATTTTCACATCATGAAATCTATCTAAGCTATGCCAACAGTGCAGCGGATAGTCAATGTATACATGTCATCAGACTCATCATTTAATAAACTGGCACTAGTGGTAATGATAGGCGATTATCAACGAGCATCACACAACACTTGACGCATAAAGACTGCGCGATCCGTCATTTCTCTCTCTCTCTCTCTCTCTCTTTCTCGGAGAGAGAGGAGAGAGACAAGAGAGAGAAAAATACGCGACTGCGGAGATTTCTTTAATTGCGCGTTTCTCTACACACGTTACAGTATGGTGATGCTGCGTATATTTAATATTTACCACTGTCTCCAATGATAAGCAGCTTGAACAGATGATCGTATTCCCGGGCCATTTTTATCCGGTCTTCTTGATGATGCCGCGAGAAAAAATGACGAGAATGATCCTTATGATGATGCGAAAGTCCCGACGTTTTCCACGGGCGGGCGTGTGCGTCCACGATGACCAAACGAGACGAGAACGTTGTATACCTACCTACCTACCTTACCCCGCACGATCTTGAGCAGCGAGACTCGCGAATCGGAAGACGACTGCGATATCAAATGATCGCCATGTTTATACGCCGTGGTATCACCATTCATTATCATCACGACGGGAAAAAAAGGCTCTGCGCTCTCCCTCGTTCAACGCGACGCCCATCCCATATCAAATTGTCACCAGCCTGTCACCGCCGCCATGTTCTCGATCTCTCGCGTTGGCGTTTTCAACGATCCCGGCGTTTGATCACTCCTCAAGTCCGATATTCAATTGCGATCGATCGCGTTATGCGATTGGTAGATTTCTGATGCGGTTACATAAAATTTGAATCCGTGAACGGACCTTTGGAAGGAAGTAGAGATGTAAATAGAAAAAAACAAATCTCGTTTTTTTTCAAAATTTTATTTTTTTTCAGATATTTAATATCTTTATATTTTCATTACTGCAAATTGATTTTTCATTATTTTTAACTTTTTAGATTTTAGATGATAAATTTGAATTAACCATTATTATTTTAGGCTGTATTCCGATTCCCCACCCGGGTGCATCCGATATCAAGAGACACGGTAATGTCTCGCACCAAGTCACGCAAAGCAAAGACCGCGCGTAACAAGAGCGAGGCACCCCGGGTATTTATATGCTTCTTCTTTTCTTCTTCTTCAGTTGAATGGCTCCGGGCCCGATTGTACTGGCCCACTCGGCCAAGTCGATGTATGATGAAGACAGTGTTTCTGCAGAGATTGTGTCGAGTTATATCCTCAGATATTCAGGTTGCATTTTTTGGTATTTATATGCGAGTCGGATAGTTGAGAGTACCTTAGATTACCAGATCTGAATAACGGCTGAACCGATCGAATTCTTGATAGGCTTAAGGCTGATTTATGCAGGCCGTAACTGTTAATTTATGCCGGAACCGTTAAAGTTTAACACTAGGATTACAATGCTTTTGTTCATAATGCCATTATGAACAAAAGCGTTGTAATCCTAGTGTTAAACTTTAACGGTTCCGGCATAAATTAACAGTTACGGCCTGCATAAATCAGCCTTTAGGGCCAATTTCACCAAGTCCGGTTAGATTAACCGACGGTTAAAATTAGCAGGGTGGCCAACAGAAAATAGAGGATTTTTTAGAGGGTTTAGGATGGACTACTCGAGACCTTCCCAAAGTTAGCCCCCCCACTTTGACTTTTGGGAATTTTCTTTTTATCAATCGATTGGTGGTTGATTGATAATGTTTGGTATCGCATTAAAAAAGTTTGGTAGTTTCCTGTTTTTTGACAAAATCGTAAACAAATTTTTGACCTTTTTTTAGCCCCCCCACTTTGACTTTTGGAAATTTTTTTTTACCAATCGTTCAATGATTGATTGCTAATGTTTGGTATCGCATCCAAAACGTTTGGTAGTTTCCCGTTTATTTAAAAAAAATTGTAAACAAATTTTTAACATTTTCTTAGACCCTTCCCCCCCCCATTTCGACTGCTGGGAATTTTTTTTCACCACTCGTTTGGTGATTGATTGGTAACGTTTGCTACCGCATTCAAAATGTTTTTTTGTATAGCTAATAATTTTACATATAAAGCCAGATTTTGCAATTCGGCTCTTAAAAATTTATAATAAGGCCCGTTCTACAATAAGCTGTATGTCGTTAGTCGTAAGCAAATTGACCAATCACAATCGAATATTCTCGGAATAATCGACTGTCATTGGTCAATTTGTGACTTACAACCGTAATCCCAATCGCCCACAATCCGTAATGTAATACGGTCTTAATACAATCTTAATTGAGCGCTTTCTCTGTTAAACGCGGCCATTGATATTTATCAGTATATCATAAAAATTAAATCTAAACATGGTATTAACATCCATACATACATACATACATACATACATACATACATACATACATACATACATACATACATTGTAGAACAGGCCTTATGCCCGTATCAGACTACGCATTGAAAATTGAAGATTGAAGATTGAAGATTGAAATTTGATTAATCAGAACAAAAGGGACTAAAATTTCTTTGGTTGGTCAAATTTCAATCTTCGATCTTCAATCTCAATCTTCAATGCGTAGTCTGATACAGGCTTTAGGCCGATATTACATTTGTCGTACGACAAACTTTTTAAGCATATTGATTGGCTGCAAAATAGAAACTTTCTTAAGTCTCTAGAAATTAGCTAATCAATGCGCTTAAGAAGTTTGTCGTACGACAAATGTAATATCGGCCTTAAGCCCGTATCAAACTACAGACTATGCATTGAAGATTGAGATTCAAGATTCAAGATTGAAATTTGACCAATCAGAATGAAAAAATTTTAGTCCTTTTTGTTTTGATTAGTCAAATTCCAATCTTTAATCTTCAATCCTCAATTTTAATGCGTAGTCTGATACGGTCTTTAAAGTCCGTATCAGACTACGCATTGAAGATTGAGATTAAAAATTCAAGATTGAAATTTGATCAATCAGGATACAGAAATTTTAGTTTCTTTTGTTTTGATTAGTTAAATTCCAATCTTTAATCTTCAATCTTTAATGCGTAGTCTGATACGGGCTTAAGTGTGGTCTTGTGTCGTCTTAAGATCTCATTCAACCAATGAAATGGCTACATAGCATCTTAAAGCCGTATTAGGGCCCGGGCACATAAAAAAACTTAAGCAGTAAGACTTAAGACTTAAGAATTTCAACCATACGGAATTTTCAGCGTAGCTTACGTTTCAATATGGCTGCCTTACTGTTCGACCGTGATTGGTCAATTCGCTTACGTCTTAAGTCTTACGGCTTAAGTTTTTTTATGTGCCACGGCCCTTAGACTACGCATTGAAGATTGAGATTGAAAATTGAAGATTGAAATTTGTCCAATCAGAATAAAAAAATTTTAGTCTCTTTTGTTCTGATTAGTCAAATTTCAATCTTTAATCTTTAATCTTCAATTTTTAATGCGTAGTCTGATACAAGCTTTACAACATATGAGCATTGGCGATGCGCCATAAGGCTCGTTCTACAATAAGTAGTATGTTAAGCCCGGATCAGACTACGTATTAAAGATTGAAATTTGACCAATCAGGCTAAAAGGAACTAAAATTTCCTGTCCTGATTGGTCAAATATCAATCTCAATGCATAGTCTGATACGGGCTTTAATCGTTAGCAAATTGACCAATGACAGTCGATTATTCCGAGAATATTCGATTGTGATTGATCAATTTGCTTACGACTAACGATATACGGCTTATTGTAGAACGGGCCTTATTATAATTTTTAAGAGCCGAATTGCAAAATCTGGCTGTATATGTAAAATTATTAGCTATACAAAAAAACATTTTGAATGCGGTAGCAACCGTTACCAATCAATCACCAAACGAGTGGTGAAAAAAAAATTCCCAGCAGTCGAAATGGGGGGGAGGGGGGTGGAAGGGTCTAAGAAAATGTTAAAAATTTGTTTACGATTTTTTTTTAATAAACGGGAAACTACAAACGTTTTGGATGCGATACCAAACATTAGCAATCAATCATTGAACGATTGGTAAAAAAAAAATTTCCTCGCTTTACAATGTAGCATGTACTTTGTAAGTTGTAAAGCGAAGTCCACCCAGCCTCCCGGCGGGTGGGTGCGGGAGGGGGGCCGAAGGCCCCCCTTGCACCCCCCCGTGTGTGTGTGCGTGTGTGTGTGCGCGCGCGCGTGTTTCCTGTCCATGCATGTACTTTAGTATATTTCAAACTTTTTTTGTTAATAACTTTTTAATAAGCAACGAGCGACGATTAAATTAGAAGAAAAAGTTACTCAGAATTATGTCCTTGACAACATATATCAAGGTTATTGGGGCTGGGTCCCCTTTTCGGTATATTTACCTTCATTGGATATCGTGCGACGCGTCATCGCGCTGGCTGCAAGAGCCATTACACGACGAAGGCATGCGCAGGCGCAGGGTCAACGCACATGGTTTTTTTTACTTTTTGGATAAATTATGGACCACCAAACGTTGTAAATAAAGGATTTGTGACCACCTAACGATTCTACATTGAATAAGCCTTGATTTAATCGATTAGACTAAAAATTAAAAATGTCCGGCTAACTTTACACCAATATTTTAATTATTTAATTAAAAAAAAACGATTGACCACCAAACGTTTTAATTAGGCTACCAATCATCACCAAACGACCACCAAACGATTAGATAATTTTAATTATTAAAAAGTTAAAGTGGTCCGGCTAACTTTATGCAGCCTCCATTCATACTGGTGATGATCAAGACTCATCGCTGAGCGGCTACGGGGGCCAATTTTCAATCGTTTAATATAATTGGACCGCTCTGGAGACGTGCTGGGGATGTCGTCTCTCCGTGGCAATCGGCACTGCATCCATTGAGCGAGATTCCAACATCGCTCTGGAGTCGTATGTACTGTGTTAGAGTGGCGTAAGGTGCGAGGTCTGAATAGCTCAGTGGTAAGAGCAGTTGCCCGAAAAGCGAAAGACTCGGGTTCAATTCCCGATTCAGCCACTTGTACCTCGCATATTTTTTCAGACCCGCAAATGTTGTTTTCTAACAATTATTTGTCGGGCTGAGGAAGTGTGTAAACGCCCTACACAGACACGACAGTGCCGCTGCCACGGAAGAGATGGATGCTTGGTTCGTGCCTCCTCCGCCTTAAAATCCCCCCCTCGCTTCACTCGGCGCTGCAAAAATTCAAAATGTAAGTAATACGTTAATTAGCAGATGTTCAGTTTAGCAGCGCCAAGTTTTTCTCTAATTAAAAAGTTATTTTATACTGAAATTTGTTTTCTTAATAAAAAATTTCTTTCACTTAACTATGTTCCACTATTTTAATCACATTGCAATTTGATACAATTCTTAATATCAGAAATAATAATAAATAAATTTTGTAATATAAATTTTTATTATTTGGCGCAATATTTTTATCATATATACATTATTTTTGTAGAAAATTAAAACAACTATTTTGTGAAACAGTTTTTTAGTTTGGATGTGACAGTGTTTTTATATTAAAATTATAGTATACGTGACATATACTATAATATCGGGTGCACCCGGGTGGAGAATCGGAACACAGCATTAAGGGCCAATTTCACCAACCTCGGTTGATTAACCGACGGTTAAAATTAGCAGGGTTCCAACTGAAATGATAAGAATCCTTGGTTTTCCTTCACCTCTATTTTCTGTTGGCCACCCTGCTAATTTTAACCGTCGTTAATCTAACCGAGGTTGGTGAAATTGGCCCTAAAGCCCGTATCAGACTACGCATTGAAGATTGGAATTTGACTAATCAGAACAAAAGGAACTAAAATTTCTTTGTCCTGATTGGTCAAATTTCAATCTTCAATCTTCAATCTCAATCTTCAATGCGTAGTCTGATACGGGCTTAAGGGCCAATTTCACCAAGTCCGGTTAGATGAACCGACGGTTAAAATTAGCAAGGTTTCAACTGAAATGATATGAATGCTTGGTTTTCAGCTCCGTAAAGTTAGCCGGGCCACTTTAACTTTTTAATAACGCGGAACGAGAGCGGAACCAATCACGAGCGTTCCGCAGTTTTTGCAACGTGGATTTCAAGTCCTTACATCCCATGAGCTAAGTATTAATCAGCATCGAGCATCGATTTCCAAATATGCCAATTAATAATAGATCATTTCGCTATAGCATGATGATATATCGTCAGATAAAAAATATTTTGATACACATATATACTGAAATGATATTATTACATTATACAAATATATTATTATTAAAAAAATATATAAAATTACTATCCTAGCATATTAGATCTAATCAGGATAAGGATATTCATTTTTTTCCTGCATGTTTATAACATACTACTCCTTTAAATCATTTCCTACTTTTAACAATAATTTTTCAAACTGTGTCGTTTTGTCATTTGTGAATTCTTTTTTGTGTCTTATTGAGTATGTTTCCATCGAGGGTTCGAATCGGGTCAGAGTCGAGTCAGAGTCGGGTTGGGGTGAGCGTTCTTACGGTGGAAACATCCCATTGGGTAGAGTTCAACTTTAAGTATGGTGTTTCCACCGTAAGAACGCTCACCTCAACCCGACTCTGACTCGACTCTGACCCGATTCGAACCCTCGATGGAAACATACTCATTTATTTGAATATTTCAACCATCCAAAATCTTTTGCCGCATTTGTATTTTAATTTTATTTTAATTTACATTGCCAGAGTAATAACGTTTCATAATATATCTTTGATTAATAATAATAATAACACACACACACACACACATCTGTTATATAATAAAATAAATGAAATATAATTCTGGGCAACAATATTCTGGCAGACCTAAGTCGACGCTGACTGACCTGCATGTAAACCTTAATGAGCACACCGGATCAATGCGCAACCAATCACGAGTCATTATTTCAAAAGAGTTAAAACCGCATTAAAACTTATTTAACTTATTTAACATTTTTAATCAATATTTCCAATAAGAACGCATTCATTTTAATATTTATGTATACGATAATAAAGAACAACCGATAAAAACAATATTTAAAAGTCATTTTAGAGACGTTCTGCTCGTTCTGCTTGCGCTCATTCCGCTCCATGGGAATGTAGGGACTTGAAATCCACGTAACGAAAATGACGGAACTGTATGTATGTACACATATACTTTGTTAAATTGCAGCCTAGAGCAACGTGGTCAGTACAGAAACAGAGATAAATTATTAATTATTACAAGTTATTTCTTATTTTTGAGAGATAAAGGAAAATTTTGAAGTTAGGGCCGTGGCACATAAAAAAACTTAAGCAGTAAGGGTGCCATTACATGGAGCGCGGAAACGCGGAAACGCGGAAGAGAATAGTAACCAGATTTCCGCGTTCCGTTCCGTCTGTTTTGATTGCCTTGTATTACATGGAGCAGATTTTGAGCGGAAAAGCGGAACGGAAAATTATAAAATATTAATTTTTAACGATATTTATTGATTAAAATGCTTATATTCAATAGATAAGCTAAAAAGATAAGCATATTAATGAAAATTACAATTAATTAAGTGAAAACAATGTTAAAAAATGAATAAAAATATTTATTTGTTACCATATTGCCATTCCCGCTTTTCCGCGCAAATTGTGCTTCATGTAATATAAGGAAAAAACATTCGCGGAACGAGCGCGTCAAATATTAAGTGGATACAGTATATCCCATCAAATTTTGGAGACGAGTGAAGGAGAACGTTTTTATATATTTCGATTATTTTATTATTTTAAAAGTAACAGTATAATAATGGATCCAAATATCATATTGATGATTATTATGAAGTATCTCATATAAGCACGGGATGAACCGATGAGATATGCAGAGATAACTATGAAAAAGGTTTTCTCAATGTATATTTTATATTTGCGTTACAAGAAACTGCAAGGCAGAAAGAACCGTAAAATATAGGTACGGCCTATTTTTACTGAGACAAGAAGACTTCTTCAAGGTGACAGCGACAATCTACTTGTGGAGATGCAATTGGGAGATCCTGAAAAATATTTCAACTATCTCAGAATGTCTCCAAAAATAACAAGCTACTATGTTTATTAAGTACTAAAAAGCATTCAAATACTTACAGGACCATCCATTTATAAAGTATTTATATTTTCTATACACTTTTGTTGAGTTTTGTTGAGACGGTAACGGATTCCGCTCAAATGTGCGGAAAGAAACGACTCAATTCGCGGAAACGCGGAATAGTTATTTTCTAGTTACAATTCTCTTCCGTGTTTCCGCGTTTCCGCGTTTCCGCGCTCCATGTAAGGCCGGATTCACACCTTGGCAGAAAAGCAGAAAGCAGAAAAGCAGAAGCCAATCAGAACTCGTGCTAGAAAAGCAGAAGCCAATCAGAACTCGCGCTGAAAATAAGCAGTACATTTTGCTTTTTCAGCGCGAGTTCTGATTGGCCTCTGCTTTTCTGCTTTCTGCTTTTCTGCCAAGGTGTGAATCCGGCCTAATGGCACTCTAAAGGTGGGTATACACTTAGCGAACGAACACCGAACGAACAGCGAATGCAAACGTTCATTGTTATCATTCGGCAGATATATACGCCAAAGCAATGCGAACAGAACGTTCGATTCGCATTCGGCTCGGTTCCCTCATGAGGCGGTACATCAAAGACAATTCGTGCGAGAAAAACGTTCAAGAAGTTTCGCATTCGCTGTTCGTTCGGTGTTCGTTCGCTAAGTGTATACCCACCTTTAGGCCGGATTCACACCTTGGCAGAAAAGCAGAAAGCAGAAAAGCAGAAGCCAATCAGAACTCGTGCTAGAAAAGCAGAAGCCAATCAGAACTCGCGCTGAAAATTAGCAGTACATTCTGCTTTTCTAGCGCGAGTTCTGATTGGCCTCTGCTTTTCTGCTTTCTGCTTTTCTGCCAAGATGTGAATCCGGCCTTAGACTTAAGACGTAAGCGAATTGACCAATCACGGTCGAACAGTAAGGCAGCCATATTGAAACGTAAGCTACGCTGAAAATTCCGTATGGTTGAAATTCTTAAGTCTTAAGTCTTACTGCTTAAGTTTTTTTATGTCCGGCCTTAGTCATTACATGCAGCATCGAGCATCGATCGTCTGCGAAATCATTGCGCAGAATCTAATGAGATAATTCAGTTCTTCGCTATAGCATGATATGATATGAATTCGTCGAGATAAAAATTATGTTCTGATACATTACTATACTGAATTATATTTTTTACTTATACACATAGATATTATTATTACAAATATATAAACGTTATTATCCCCAGCAATATTAGATCTAATCAGATTAAGATATTTTCATTTTTTTTTGCATTTTAACATACTGCTTTTAATCATTTTATTTTAACATGTTTTTCACTGTGTTTTGTATTTGTTTTTTTTTTTTTTTTTATTTCAAATCTTTTGCCATTTTATTTTTTTTTTTTTACATTGCCAGTATAAGTTTATATATTTTGATTAATAATAATAAACAAACACACACACACACATTTTATATAAAATAAATGAAATAATTGGCACAATATTCGCAGACCTAACGCCGACGCTTACGCTTGACCTCATGTAAGCACCTTAGCTTTACTACCATGTTATATGTATAGATGTGTATGGGTATAATATATGTTACGTGAACTATAGATTTCCAGGCGATCTATGCGCTCAATGCGTGAAACGGAACGCACCCTATGTACATTACGCAATCTGCGAAACCTATTCCGCTAGAAACTACTGAAAACGGAACGAAATTGCGGAATGTTCGTGATTGGTTCCGCTTTCGTTCCGCGTTACGCTATTCCGCTGCATATTCGCACCCTCCTTCTCTCTGCTATAATCATATGGCAAATTTGATTGATGTGCACTTGCTCCGTTTCAGTGGCTAGTAACTTTTTGTTACCAGACGCACATGTTTGGAGCGCGTAGTTTAATACTGACCCGAGTGCGGTTATTTGCACTGACCTGGGAGCGATTACAGGCACTGATCCCAATATAGTGCATTTGGTAACTTCTTTAGTGGTGCCCACATGTGCAATATGCGACTTGTAATCAACAAGAGAGCAGAGAAAAACCTACAGTAATCAAAGAGAGATACTTTAAATATGAAATAATATAATAAAAATTTAAACTATACATTGAAATTATGTGTGATAATACCTCTTTATCAGAATATTTATTTATAATATTTATCATATTCCGAACTTTCGGAATTTGTGTTTCATGTCGCATTAATACTGCCATCATTTCTTCATCGCTAGAACTGCTCGAACTATTTAACAGTTCATCTAATAATAATATTTTAGCTGCCATATTTTTTCATTGGAATACTTAAATTTGCACTGAACTGCACTGTCGAAAATCTCAGTGCAATTCAGTGCCTTCTGCACTAGTGCAATGTATTTCAACCGAACGTACAAATAACACTGCACTGGGATAATGCAGTTCAGTCGAACACGTTTTCACTAGCACATGTTTTTAGTGCACTATCAACCGAATAAACATAAAATTCTGAACCAGTACAGGGCAAGCCAACCGAATACTAAATACTGAAAGAGTGCGCACTCAGTGCGCACTAGTGTGTACTAGTGCATCCAATCGAATTCGCCAATAGACATAGTATATCTAGACCGAGTGTTGAGGAGTGGGGGCCAAGGTGCATGTAGAAAAGGACATACTCTGTTCCGTGCTCCTTGCGTTCTCTCTCACTCGCATGTAGCATAGCGAAAGAGTACGCTATGCTACGTGCGTGCGAGAGAGAACGCAAGGGGCACGAAACAGAGTATGTCCTATTCTACGTGCATCTTTACCCCCACTCCTTAAATAAAGGCAAACGCTCGGTCTAGATATACTATGTCTATGAGTATGTTTCCATCGAGGGTTCGAATCGGGTCAGAGTCGAGTCAGGGCCGTGGCACATAAAAAAACTTAAGCAGTAAGACTTAAGACGTAAGCGAATTGACCAATCACGGTCGAACAGTAAGGCAGCCATATTGAAACGTAAGCTACGCTGAAAATTCCGTATGGTTGAAATTTTTAAGTCTTAAGTCTTACTGCTTAAGTTTTTTTATGTGCCACGGGCCTCAGAGTCGGGTTGGGGTGAGCGTTCTTATGGTGGAAATACAAACTTAAAGTTGAACTCTACCTAATGGGATGTTTCCACCGTGGTCCTACTCCGCACTAGGTGCGAATTAATACTTCGGTGGGAACTAGACCTATGACTACGACTACGTTTACACGTCACCTCTATTCGGGTTTAATAACATCCGTAGTTCGAAGGCTGACCAATCACAGCTATTCCTCTGAAGAATGGAATGACTGTGATTGGCCAGCCTTCGAACCACGGATGTTATTAAACCCGATTAGGGGTGACGTGTAAACGTAGTCAGAGCTGTATGGCTATAATCAACTTAGGCCGGTATTCATAGTCAGTTCTTATATTTAAGACTGTCTTAAGCACAATCTTAAGATGTCCTAAACCAATCACAGAGCCGTATTAGCATCTTAAGACATTACTTAAGACGGTCTTGAAATAAGAACTGACTATGAATACCGGCCTTAGGGTGCGTTCCGTTTCACGCATTGAGTGCATAGATCGCCTGGAAATCTATAATATATGTTACGTGAACTATAGATTTCCAGGCGATCTATGCGCTCAATGCGTGAAACGGAACGCACCCTTAACAGTGGTCTAGTTTCCACCGTAAGTATCAATTCGCATCTAGCGCGGCGTAGGACTAAATTTAAAGCCCGTATCAGACTACGTATTGAAGATTGAAATTTGACCAATCAAGATAAAAGGAACTAAAATTTCCTTGTTCTGATTGGTCAAATTTCAATCTCAATGCATAGTCTGATACGGGCTTAAGTCGATGGAAACGTTAAGGTGCCATTACATGGCAGCATCGAGCATCGATCGTCTGCGCAGAAATCATTGCGCAGGAATCTAAATGAGATAGATTCCAGCTTCTTGCGGCTAATAGCATGATGAGTGATATGAATTCGGTCGAGATAAAAAATTATGTTCTGATACACATTACTAATACTGAAAATTGATATTTATTTACATTATACACAATAGATATTATTATTATTAAACAAAATATATATAAAACGTTACTATCCCCCAGCAGAATATTAGAATTTAATCAAGGATTAAGGGATATAATTTTCATTTTTTTTTTCCTGCATGTTTATAACATACTGCTCCTTTAAATCATTTCCTACTTTCAACAATAGTTTTTCAAACTGTGTCGTTTTGTCATTTGTGAATTCCTTTTTGTGTCTTATTTATTTGAATATTTCAACCATCCAAAATCTTTTGCCGCATTTGTATTTTAATTTTATTTGAATTTACATTGCCAGAGTATTAACGTTTCATAATATATCTTTGATTAATAATAATAATAACACACACACACACACACATCTGTTATATAATAAAATAAATGAAATATAATTCTGGGCAACAATATTCTGCGCAGACGCTTAACGCTCGACGCTTAATAACCGGTCTACAATAGGCGATTTAAGCCCTAAGCCTTATGACTTAACCTCTAAACTGTGACGTATTTCCGACCTTGAACATTTCTCGCGCTGCCTTAAACCCTAATCTCTAAGCCCTAAGCGAGTTGGCCAACTCCCATCTTTTAAAGCTTAGAGCTTGAGGCTAGGATCGATGTAATTTTTCTCTTAAAACAAAAGCTAAATCTTAAATCACCTATTGTAGACCGGCACTAACGCTTGACGCTGCCATGTAAAGGCACCTTTAAATTCGATGCGCACCGAAACAGAATCGGACCGATGACTTCGGTGGAAACCGCGGTCCTACGCCGCGCTAGATGCGAATTAATACTTCGGTGGAAACTAGACCAGTTTTGTATGGTTTTGTATCGGATAAGTGTACTGGTTGAAGACACTTCGATTAACAAAAAAGAAAAAAAGATTAAAAACTAACAAATTATGAGAGATATTTATGGTACACATTGCATACATATACATATGTTACAAGTATCTGTATTAATAATGTAATGAAAATTTTGTACATCAAAGATAAAGAAGAGTATGATAAAATCTTAACAATATGAGAGAATTATTTTTACAACATTGTATATGACTGAAATATTTACACAGGAGATAAAATCAAGCTTCAAATGTCGCGTGTATTCCATGTAGACATTATAGTTTAATGTCACAGGGAAGATTGGAATATTTTATAGTGTATGTGAGATTTATAGCATATATATACATTTTACAATATTTGTCAAAACATACAAGATGGCATTCTCGGCACGTATCTCGCATAAAAGCAACAGAATCTCGTACCATTACCACAATATCTTTATGATATGTTTGTTAGTATTTACACTGTTCATTGTGTTGATCTCAGTGTACCATATTTTCAAATTTGGCAATACGCAGAAACATTCCGAACATATTCCTATAACGCTGAATGACATAAATGCTTTACCCATTCAAATGTTATCTGCCAACTTGGCTGTGAGCGATGCCACCAATTCTTCCTGCACATATTTCACTTGTTTCAATGTATATCGATGCGGCAGTCGAGGAAATAAACTTCTGGTTTATGTCTATCCACCCAAGATATACTTAGATTCTATGGGTAGACCAGTAACGAACCAGATGACAAGAGAATTTTATCAAATTCTGAATGCTATTATTAACAGTAAATTTTATACATCAAATCCATATGAAGCTTGTATTTTTGTTCCCTCCATCGACACTCTCAATCAGAATAGATTAAGATTGCAAGAGGTCTCTCGAGCATTAAGATCATTGCCCTTGTGAGTTTTATTTTAATCACATTCATTAACTTCTAATAGTTTACATTTCTATTAATATAATTTTTTTACCGTGTATGTAGCTGGAACAGAGGAGAGAATCATCTAATTTTCAACATGGTGCCTGGAAGCGTACCAGACTATAACACTGTCATCAATGTACCAGTTGGAAGAGCAATGATTGCAGGCGCTGGAATGTCATCTTTGACGTACAGGCCTGGCTTTGATATTAGTTTACCAGTCTATAGTCCATTAATTAATAATCTCAAGACAAATTACAGTAATGGGAGGTAATTATATATATACAGGATGTCCCAGACCACCCATACACCCCTTTTAAAATGAAAATAAATGGCTTTTATCAAAAATCGCGAACATTTTTTAAGTAAATCGGGTATGCTCTATCGAATGGTGATATTTTCAACTTTTGATTCCAACCGGAAATACGCCATCCGGACCGAAAGCTGAATTTTTTGAGGGGAACATAGTACTTTTTATTACAGATTCGAATTGTACGTGAAAAAATAAGAAACTTTTGATCAAACGTTTTTTCTGAAAGTGCTACTGTCAACCTTAAAATTGACCTTAAAATAACTGATGAAATTATGAACCGATGGCGTATTTCCGGTCGGAATCAAAAGTTGAAAATATCACCATTCGATAGAGCATACCCGATTTACTTAAAAAATGTTCGCGATTTTTGATAAAAGCCATTTATTTCATTTTAAAAGGGGTGTACGGATGGTCTGGGACACCCTGTATATATATATACTGATTTTTATAACGTGTGTATATAATACATTTGTTATATGAATTATTTTGTATTCCAGAACATGGTTAGTGATATCTTCACAAATCAATATTAATACCGCTTTTGAACAAGATTTAATGGAAGTAAAAACGACATATCCAAAGGACATTCTAGTATTAGGTCCATGTTTACATTTTAATCCCATGAATAATACAATACGTTGTGTCAGGGAGGGCATATACAAGTATCCTGATGTTCTGCAAGTAATATACATTTATAATTACTACAACAATTTTTTTATTCAATATATAAACAATGAAGATCTTTTATACTTTCTCAGTCGGCAACATTTTGTCTAATAATCCGCGGCGCTAGGCTTGCCCAAAGCACACTTTTGGATGCAATGGCAACTGGATGTATACCTGTGATTATAGCCGATTCTCTAACTATGCCATTTCATGATGTAATCGATTGGACTAAGTAAGCAATAACGTAAATTAAAGTCTGTAGTATTGTTGTGTGTGATATATAGTTATATTTATGAATTAATTTTTATTTCTCTTCTTTTGTGTTACTCTCAGAGCTACTGTTTTTGTACGCGAAGTTGACATTTTATTAATAATACAACTGCTAAAAAAGATATCCCACCAACGCATCATGGAGATGCAAGAACAGAACGCATGGCTCTATGATCGTTATTTCAGTACAATAGAAAAGATCACGGAAACTACATTAGAAGTACTCACGGATCGCGTATTTCCGCATTTGACACAAGATTACACATATTGGAATGTGCCACATTATAAGGTGGATATAATGAAAGAATTATTGTATAAAACGTCGAATTTTTCGCATGTTAATTCGAATTGTTTCTTTTGCAGGGGAAATCTTCACCGCTCTTTTTACCAGTAACTGCTCCTAAAACACGCGGCTTCACTGCTGTAATATTAACATATGACAGATTGGAGTTGCTATTCCTATTAATTAATAAACTTGTAAAAGTACCAAGTTTATCAAAAGTTCTGGTAATTTGGAATAATCAGCATAAAGATCCACCGCCTTGTAAGAAATTTTAATTTATCTTGACTGCATGCTTCTAATCTATTTATATGTGTTATATTTACACATTAATTTTATCACATTCTCTCTATAACTTAATATTATACAGCTACAAGATGGCCTAAAGTAAATAAGCCATTAAAAGTGATCCAAACGAAGGAAAACAAATTATCGAATCGATTTTATCCATACGATGAAATTGAAACTGAAGCAGTATTATCAATAGACGATGACATTATTATGTTAACTGCTGATGAAGTGGAATTCGCTTATGAGGTACACTTGAACGTGAAGCATTTCATATTATATAATCTTTTGAAAAAGATGATACAGCTAATTTTTTAATACTAATAAAATTTATCTTGATTACTTTTAGGTATGGCGGGAATTTCCGGACAGAATCGTTGGATTTCCATCTCGCATACATATGTGGGATAATAGCACTAATTGTTGGAAATATGAGAGCGAATGGACAAACAGCATCTCTATGGTTTTAACAGGAGCAGCTTTCCACCATAAGGTATATATTATAAACACTTGTGTTGGTCTCTCTCTCTTAAAAAATTATGAACCCAATTTTGTTATCCACTTTGTACTAAACATGTTACAGACTACAAAGATATTGTTATAGAAATTCTTGGATTTTATTTCTCCTAGCCAAAACCAAAAAAAAAAGTCAATAGATCCTTCCCTGTTCTCATCAGGAATGTACAGAAAAATTAATTTAACAAAGTAAATTATATAATTCCTACATAATTTCTATTAGCATCAAATGTTATACTGTTGTACAAAACTTTATCTGATACGATTTCTTTCAGTATTGGAATTACATGTATACGACAGCCATGCCTGGAGATATAAAAGAATGGGTCGACGAGCACATGAATTGCGAGGACATCGCGATGAATTTTCTAATAGCGAATGTTACTGGAAAAGCTCCGATAAAGGTAAATAAACATCTCTTGGTTCCTCGACACTGACATTTTCCTAAAAAATCGCATAAAACTCTGTGCAGGTAACACCAAAGAAGAAATTTCGGTGTCCCGAATGTACCAACACCGAAATGTTATCCGCGGATTTGACGCATATGGTGGAACGTACACAGTGTATAAACAAATTCTCCTCTATTTACGGAACTATGCCGTTAGAATCGGTCGAGTTCCGCGCAGATCCTGTACTCTTCAAGGACGTGTTTCCCGAAAAACTAAAGCGATTCAACGATATAGGCAGTTTGTAATTACAAGTAAGTTTAGTTTGATATACAGGTACAATTTTTATTAAATTAATCACAGAAATCAAGTTATGAAAAATATATAGATTTATCGATCAAAGTATGCAGAGTGTTCTCAATTATAATAGATAAAATTATCTAATTTATATGTAATTACTCTTTTAAGAAAAATGAAAGTTTTGATAAAAGTGAAGATTTTGATAATATTATGGCATCTCCATCTGAATCAATCATGAAATTGAATACTCTCTGTATATTGTATATATGTATATACAATTGTAAGATTCAAAGAGGAATATTATATAAGTGAGCAGAGAGAATATGGTGGCATGGGATAGTGTGTAACTCAGTGGCAGAGTGTCAGCCAACTGAGAACTAGGCCCTAGAATCTAGAATAGAGTCCTGATAAGGACCCCCTCTGCTCAAGAAATATCTTACAAATTTCAGAAGTGGAATACACCTCAAAAGATCTTGGGTGCTTGATGATATCTCAGGAATAAATCAATGTCGAGTCTTCCATTTATTGAGATATTTACTTATTTCTGAGACCTATACACACAAGATCTTTCAGAATTTTATATATATTATATATTAAATTGTTCGCGTTTTGATGGATAGGGAGTATTTGTTTATAATGTAAATAAGAATTATTTTTAAACTGTTATCAGGATTCATTGTATTTATATGCACAAGTTAAAAATTTAGGAAAATATACATGTATCTCGCAAAATTGTGACTATGTAAAACGATTCAATTTGGCAGTACTATTATGTGTGAATTTCATGAAAGAAATTGGCGTGAATCCATATAAAAATTTCGTATATAAAGTATTTTAGGCTACGAATTATTTTTACAAAACCTTATTACATCACAGGTAATGTATATAATTTTACTCAGACTCTGCTTCAGATTTTATCTTGAAGCAGACACCTTCGACAATAGCTTTCTTACCTACCTCGTGCGATGGTAAGGCCGACATGTAGCTCTACAAAAAAAAAAAAGTGTGCTTTTTAATACATACAAGTAATTTAATTTGATAATAATAATGTTAGAAAAAAAATCAATGCTTAGAAATAAGGATATTCCACATATGTAAATATATATTGTTAAAAAGGTTTAAAATTATACTAAACACAAAGAAAAAAATGGAACATGTACCACTGGTGTATGTTGACATGTATTCATGTAACCAATTATCATGGAATTCGTAGAATGGCTCCAGAGAAAATCGCCCAATCCTTCTTGTGGCGAATAACGTATAGCGATGACACCGCCTAGTTTCTGTTCGAGCCCATAGAGAAATTTCGAATCTAAAGGGGAAACGTGAAAAGATTGTCATTACTTTGATTAATCGCCACGCAATTGTTTATGCTAAACCTGTGATGCACCGATAAAATCTACGTTCATCGCTCGATGGAGACTCGTAGTCGGACAAGAGGTATTAGAAATAGCTTCTGCAACTGTACGCGCTAACGAGGTGCGCACAAGATGTTCCCCGCAACCTGACGTGCTGGCGCCCACTGAATAAGAAGTATCCTTGCAAGCCCAGGCACCACAACCCCATACCCCAGCCTATTTAGGAAATATATAAAATATAGATATAAAAATTTACATACAAGAATTGTATCAAAATTTTAAAAAACTTTGTGGATGTTACTATAAGTTATGTGTGTTTCATGGACAATTTTTTATAGCTGTTATGCCATGCAAGATATATTATAAATTAATATTATACCTGTCCAACTCTTCCAGGATATTTCAGAATTATACCACCACTCGAGCAAGCCGCAGCAATATTTCCATCGCCGTCGACACATATTGCACCTACTGTGTCCATTCTTTTCTTAGCACACTGCAACATAATAATCTCTAATGACAATAAATTTTATTTATAAATCAGTATAAATAACTTTATACCTTTTGAGCTTCTACACTGCAATCTTCCACTTTTCTTTTGTAGTGTTTGTATATTTTTTGAGCTCTCACTAGAATGCAATATTAAAATGTGTAATTAATTGTACAAATTGAATAAATAAATAAGAGATGCATTGGCAAAGAGTGGAATTTGCACAACTTACAAATCTCTCAGAAATAAATTTACTAAAATCTAACAAAGATTTCTTATATAAATTATGCATACTTGATATTAATTGTTCCGGTGGTAATGTCTGTATGCCCATCTCATGTGCCCAAATATGTGCACCATTTCCAACTAAAAAGCTAGTATAAGAAATGGAGATATATGAGTGTATACACACACATATATATATATATATATATATATATATATATATATATATATATATATATATATAATCATTATAATACAATTAATAATCTTTTGAGGAGATGGAATGACATTGAGTGTGTACCTAGGTGGGATTCGGCCGTATGCAAATTTAACAGATTGTTGTTCACACAAACGCTTTGCCAACAGAACTGGATTCTTTATTCCACTAACTGCACCAATTGCACCGTACTGTAAACTATTGCCATCCATCACGCTCGCGTCGCATTCTACTGTTCCGTTCAAGGTAAGATTTGATCCAAATCCAGCATTTGTCATGGGTGAATCTTCCAGCACCATTACTGTTTCCACCACTGCATCTAATACATTGCCATTGGATGTCAAACTTTGAGCTCCCTTAAGAACATAATTACAAGAGAAACAATTTTTAAGTAATTTAAAAGTTATATGTAGAATATCCCAAGACCTCTAAACACTTTTTTAATAGCAAATTTTATGATCAAAATTTGAAGTAGTTTTCATTAATAAAAATGTCGAGAGAAGTTATCATTTTGTGCAAATTTTCAATTTTTTCTATTATGTATCTTTGTAACAAAGTTGAATTAAAATTCTATTAAAATAAACTAAAATTAAGAATGTAGTTTTTTCAACCTTTTAACATCACAAAATATAATTTACAAAAAAAAACCTTTTTCAATTGTTTGTAAACTATTAATATATCTGGATATTTTCATTAAGAAAAAATCATTTCCAAGTTGGCCAGAGAATCTGCTATTAAAAAGATATCAGTTTTGAGATATTTTGTATATAAAAGACTGAATATATATATATATATATATATATATATATATATATATATATATATATATATATATATATATATAGAGTTAATTGTCGCTTAAAAATCTTACCACTTTGCATGCTTCGTGACACAACTTTTGATATTTTTCTTTAAGGGATGCAGAGTGCTGCCCAGCACCTGACAAAAAAGAATTACAGCATTGTTAGTAACAATATAAAAAACAATTATAAGTCATGTTTGAATTAATTACATACCCACATGTACAGCAATAAAACCCTGCTTAATGTTACTCATGAGATTAGATTTTGTTTCTTCTAATCAGCGATCTATATTTTTGCTTTGTTTTTACACTCAAGTACAAAACTCTCGTATCTCAGCTGCAAAAATGTCATTGATACAAATATGATGAAAGCAATCAAATTATTTGTTTTATTGTAAATAATACATACATTCGTTACATACATTCATTATAATAAAAAAAAGAAAAAAAAAATTTTTAATATAATAAATTTTGGTATTTAATAAATATTTCGCTGCTTCATTTAATTAAAAATTTAATTATAAGTTTATACAGCAATAAAAATGAAAAGATTTTTAGATATCCAAAAAAATAGCTATAGTATATTACATATAATTATAATTGTATAATTCTTATAAGAACTTGCATAGTGAATCTCGTATAGATTTTCTCAGACTCAGACTTATTGTTAGATTTGTATCCTGTTGTGAACACATAAGCAAAGACGAAGATAGAAAAAAGACAACATTCAGGTTCCCACCAAAGGCTGTGTTCCGATTCCCTACCCGGGTGCACCCGATATTACAGTATACGTGACATATACTATAATATCGGGTGCACCCGGGTGGGGAATCGGAACCATAGACATAGAGTATGTTTCCATCGAGGGTTCGAATCGGGTCAGAGTCGAGTCAGAGTCGAGTTGGGATGAGCGTTCTTAAGGTGCCATTACATGGCAGCATCGAGCATCGATCGTCTGCGCAGAAATCATTGCGCAGGAATCTAAATGAGATAGATTCCAGCTTCTTGCGGCTAATAGCATGATGAGTGATATGAATTCGGTCGAGATAAAAAAATTATATTCTGATACACATTACTAATACTGAAAATTGATATTTATTTACATTATACACAATAGATATTATTATTATTAAACAAAATATATATAAAACGTTACTATCCCCCAGCAGAATATTAGAATCTAATCAAGGATTAAGGGATATAATTTTCATTTTATTTTTCCTGCATGTTTATAACATACTGCTCCTTTAAATCATTTCCTACTTTTAACAATAGTTTTTCAAACTGTGTCGTTTTGTCATTTGTGAATTCCTTTTTGTGTCTTATTTATTTGAATATTTTAACCATCCAAAATCTTTTGCCGCATTTGTATTTTAATTTTATTTTAATTTACATTGCCAAAGTAGTAACGTTTCATAATATATCTTTGATTAATAATAATAATAACACACACACACACACACACACACACACATCTGTTATATAATAAAATAAATGAAATATAATTCTGGGCAACAATATTCTGCGCAGACGCTTAACGCTCGACGCTTGACGCTTGACGCTGCCATGTAAAGGCACCTTTACGGTGGAAACACCAAACTTAAAGTTGAACTCTACCCAATGGGATGTTTCCACCGTAAGAACGCTCACCCCAACCCGACTCTGACTCGACTCTGACCCGATTCGAACCCTCGATGGAAACATACTCATATAGGCTGCGGTCCGAAATACGCTCACAGCGCTCATAGTACTGAAAATCTATAGTTTACGTCACGTGCACTATAGCTGGCAGCGCGCTTATAGCGCTGTGAGCGTATTTCGGACCGCAGCCATAGAATGGACTGAGTGGTCTAGTTTCCACCGAAATATTAATTCGCATCTAGCGCGGCGTAGGACCGCGGTTTCCACCGAAGTCATCGGTTCGATTCTGTTTCAGTGTGCATTGAATTTAACGTTTCCATCGACTTAAATTTAGTCCTACGCCGCGCTAGATGCGAATTGATACTTACGGTGGAAACTAGACCAGTGTTGCGATCATAGGTCTAGTTTCCACCGTAAGTATCAATTCGCATCTAGCACGGCGTAGGACTAAATTTAAGTCGATGGAAACGTTAAATTCGATGCGCACCGAAACAGGATCGGACCGATGACTTCGGTGGAAACCGCGGTCCTACGCCGCGCTAGATGCGAATTAATACTTCGGTGGAAACTAGACCATAGACATAGTATATCTAGACCGAGTGTTGAGGAGTGGGGCCGATGCCACGTAGAAAAGGACATACTCTGTTTCGTGCCCTTGCGTTCTCTCTCGCTCGCACGTAGCATGACGAAAGAGAGCGCTATGCTCTGTGCGAGCGAGAAAGAACGCAAGAGGCACGAAACAGAGTATGTCCTTTTCTACGTGTATCTTTACCCCCACTCCTTAAATAAAGGCAAACGCTCGGTCTAGATATACTATGTCTATGGTTGCGATAGACAAACGCGCGCTCACTGTAGAAAGAGAGATACTACATGGGAGGCCTATTTTGTCTCTTTTCCTAACATCTCATTGGTGATTTTCTATATGGAGGGAGACAAAATCACCAATGAGATGCTAGGAAAAGAGACAAACATAGGCCTCCCATATAGTACCTCTCTTTCTACAGCGGGCGCGCGTTTGTCTATCTCACAACGCTCAATCCAGTCTATATATCTATGATCGGAACACAGCAAAAGTGAAACCTCAAAAAGCTGTTTGGATCCTCCTAAAGCCCATCTCACATTACGCATTAAAAATTGAAGATCGAAGATTAAAGATTGAAATTTGACTAATCACAGCAAAAAAAAAATTAAAATTTTTTTGTTTTGATTAGTCAAGTTTCAATCTTTAATCTTCAATCTCAAATTTCAATGCGTAGTGTGATACGGGTTTAAGCCCGTATTAAGGGCATTCTACAATGGCAGTAGGCAGTACAGAGTGAGGAGTAAGATTTTAAGAGTTGGTTTTAAGAGCAAATGAGAATTGCCCATTTCGTTACTCCCGGTCTTTACGTCACTAAAAACAGTATACTCTCCTTAGAACGTATATAAATGGAAGGGGAATAGCAGGCTGAAAAGTGTCGGAAGGAAGTAGGAAAGAAAATCATAGTTGCCTCTCTCTTGTGAGTTACTTTGCTCAATAGTGCGCATGCGCGGCCATGTGTGTGTACTGTGTGTGTACAACACACACATGGCCGCGCATGCGCACTTTTGAGCAAAGTAACTCACAAGAGAGAGGCAACTATGATTTTCTTTCTTACTTCCTTCCGACATGTTTTTCTATCGGGAAACAAAGGCATTCCCCTTCCATTTATATATGTTCTAAGATACTCTCCTACTCCTACAGCCTTGTTACTGCCATTGTAGAAGGCCCTTTAGACTATGCATTGGATTGAAATTGACCATTCAGGGCTAAGTTCCAAAACGGGGTAAAATTTCCTCTCCGAGGAAAATTTTACTCGATGGCCAGCCTGGAACCAATCAGAGACGCTCAAAAAAGTTTCGGAACGACCATCGGAATAAAATTTTCCTCGGAGAGTACGTTTTGGAACATAGCCCAGGACAAGAAAATATTAGTTCCTTTTATCCTAATTGTTCAAATTTCAATCTTCAATGCGTAGTTTGATACGGGCTTTAAAGTTCATTTCACGTGACACGTGACAAAAGATTTTAATTGTAACCGTAGATTGTAAATAAATCGACCAATCACACTCAGGCATTTTCACAACGTAGTACGAATGTTCGACTGTTGGTTTGTTCTTTTTAGGGCCGTGGCACATAAAAAAACTTAAGCAGTAAGACTTAAAACGTAAGCGAATTGACCAATCACGGTCGAACAGTAAGGCAGCCATATTGAAACGTAAGCTACGCTGAAAATTCCGTATGGTTGAAATTCTTAAGTCTTACTGCTTAAGTTTTTTTATGTGCCCGGGCCCTTAGCTGAACTGGCTGTGCACTAGTTCACGAAGTTTGCAGTAAAACGTTCTTTTTAGCTGAACCGTGCAAGGGAAAGCGTTCTTTTTAGCAGTACAACCTGAACTAGTACAGCCAGTTCAGTGAACTGCCTGCACTAGGTCTGGAGGTAGAGCAAGTAGTGCAGGACTCATATTAACCCGGAAAATTTAAAATATTTATTGAAGAAACAATCGACAAGGAGGACTTAAGAAGCAAATAACGGATGTCCGTATAACAAAATAAATCACAAAGAAAAAAAAACGCGACATACATATTAATAAATTAGATTAAAATAATTAACATACAATAATTTACAAGCCGTGAATAATATAATAATATAAATAAAACAAAATTAAAAAATAAAGTGCTGCAACGTCTGCGCTTTATTTTTTAATTTCGTTTTATTTATATTATTATATTATTCACATCTTGTAAATTATTGTATGTTAATTATTTTAATTTAATTTATTAATATATATGTCACGTTTTTTGTTTTTTCTTTGTAATTAATTTTGTTATATGGACTAGAGTCCTAGATTATTAGAGAGGCACCAACTCTATCCTCACTATGCCCACTGCCGCCATCTTAAAACACAAACGTCAGTAGTGCTTATATATATATATATATATATATATATATATATATATATATATACACATATATACATATATATGTTTTAAATATGTGCAGCTTAATTTCTTCATATATAACATATGCACTTATTTAAACTTTTAATATTAACACAATCACATTTGATTGACAGCTGTCAGACTGTACGTGTGACGTTTGTATTCTAACATGGCGGCTATATTAATCGACCAATCAGAAAGTGAAACAAGTTGGCGCTTCTCTAATAATCTAGGGCCGGTATTCATAGTCAGTTCTTATTTCAAGATCGTCTTAAGTAATGTCTTAAGATGCTAATATGGCTCTGTGATTGGTTTAGGACATCTTAAGATTGTGCTTAAGTGCCGGTCTACAATAGGTGATTTAAGCCCTAAGGATGCCATTAGGCCGGATTCACACCTTGGCAGAAAAGCAGAAAGCAGAAAAGCAGAGGCCAATCAGAACTCGCGCTGAAAAAGCAAAATGTACTGCTTATTTTCAGCGCGAGTTCTAATTGGCTTCTGCTTTTCTAGCACGAGTTCTGATAGGCTTCTGCTTTTTTGCTTTCTGCTTTTCTGCCAAGGTGTGAATCCGGCCTAATGACACCCTTAGCCTTAAAAAATTGACCAATCACAATCAAGTATGAGGAGAATACTCGACTGTGATTAGTCAATTTCTTAAGGGCATTCTACAATGGCAGTAGGCAGTACAGAGTGAGGAGTAAGATTTTAAGAGTTGGTTTTAAGAGCAAATGGGAATTGCCCATTTTGTTACTCTCGGTTTTTACATCACTAAAAACAGTATACTCTCCTACTCCTACAGCCTTGTTACTGCCATTGTAGACTGCCCTTTAAAGCTTAGGGCTTAAATCACCTATTGTAGACCGGCACTAAAGCCCGTATCAGACTACGCATTGAAGATTGAGATTGAAGATTGAAGATTGAAATTTGACCAATCAGGACAAAGAAATTTTAGTTCCTTTTGTTCTGATTAGTCAAATTCCAATCTTTAATCTTCAATCTTCAATTTTCAATGCGTAGTTTGATACGGGCTTAAGACGGCCTTAAATATAAGAACTGACTATGAATACCGGCCTATGACTCTAATGTGGACTTGCTCCGGACTTGGCCATTATTTACTTCTTATGTCCTTCTTATCGATTGTTTATTATTCTCGGAGCCTTTTGTTTATATTCATTGAAGAAAAATTGCAAGAAAATTTAAAAGATTGTAATAAATGTTGACTACTGCACTATACCGTTCTTTTTAGACCCATGTATATTCTTGCACTTGCCTACACATTGGCGAATTCGATTGGATGCACTAGTGCGCACTGAGTGCGCACTCTTTCAGTATTTAGTATTCAGTTGTCTTGCCCTGTACTGGTTCAGAATTTTATATGTATTCGGTTGATAGTGCACTGAAAACCAGGGTTGGGTAGGTATTATACTCGATGTATTATACCGGGTTTCCTCCATGTATTATACATAGTATAATACGTCGTGAGTTCAACAATGTATTATACATATGATGTTCGAATGTGATTGGTTCTTACTCCTAGAACCAACAAATCAACGTCGAGTGTTAACAAGACAATGCTCAACGGTTGTATCTTTTAAACGCACCAATAGATTACGCGATTTGGAAAAACTAAAAATAAATTTCGAAAATATGAGTCGTGGAGGTAGGCTGTGTCACAAATTTTGGGAGGAAGGAAATTTTGAAAAATATTATGAAGGCCAAAGACTTTTTGCATATTGTAGTTATTGCAAAAAAATCATAGGTCACAATGCCGAAAATGAATTAAGGAATCACAATATAATTCCCTTTTGCACTTTAGAATCCTCTTGCACACGCGTCAACAAATTAAGCCTGTCACACACGCTTTTCCATATCTATATGATTTCGAACAATCGCGTTGCTCTGGACCACCGAATCGAACCTTAGAACATGTATAATACGTTTCCTACGTTTTCATACGTATTATACAGTTTCCTACACGAAAATGTAGGAAACTACTCAAAATGGCTAAATGACCCAACGCTGCTGAAAACATGTGCTGGTGAAAACGTGTTCGACTGAACTGCATTATCCCAGTGCAGTGTTATTTGTACGTTCGGTTGAAATACATTGCACTAGTGCAGAAGGCACTGAATTGCACTGAGATTTTCGACAGTGCAGTTCAGTGCAAATTTGAGTATTTCAATGAAAAAATATGGCAGCTAAAATATTATTATTAGATGAACTGTTAAATAGTTCGAGCAGTTCTAGCGATGAAGAAATGATGGCAGTATTAATGCGACATGAAACACAAATTCCGAAAGTTCGGAATATGATAAATATTATAAATGAATATTCTGATAAAGAGGTATTATCACACATAATTTCAATGTATAGTTTAAATATTTATTATATTATTTCATATTTAAAGTATCTCTCTTTGATTACTGTAGGTTTTTCTCTGCTCTCTTGTTGATTACAAGTCGCATATTGCACATGTGGACACCACTAAAGAAGTTACTAAATGCACTATATTGGGATCAGTGCCTGTAATCGCTCCCAGGTCAGTGCAAATAACCGCACTCGGGTCAGTATTAAACTACGCGCTCCAAACATGTGCGTCTGGTAACAAAAAGTTACTAGCCACTGAAACGGAGCGAGTGCACATCTTAGAACATATATAAATGGAAGGGGAATGCCTTTGTTTCCCGATAGAAAAACATGTCGGAAGGAAGTAAGAAAGAAAATCATAGTTGCCTCTCTCTAGTGAGTTACTCTGCTCATAAGTGCGCATGCACGGCCATGTGTGTATACACAAAAGTATGTATACTACAGACACGATGCTTGTTGTGTACTTACTCCCAAGAGAGAGGCAACTACGATTTCTTTCTCACTTCCTTCCGACACTTTTCAGCCTGCTATTCCCCTTCCATTTATATATGTTCTAAGGTGCACATCAATCGAATTCGCCATATCTTGAACTAATTTGAACTAGTGCAGTTCTAGTGCAGCCCTAGGGGCCAATTTCACCAAGTCCGGTTAGATGAACCGACGGTTAAAATTAGCAGGGTGGCCAACAGAAAATAGAGGTGAAGGAAAACCAAGTATTCATATCATTTCAGTTGGAACCATAGACATAGTATATCTAGACCGAGCGTTTGCCTTTATATAAGGAGTGGGGGTAAAGATACACGTAGAAAAGGACATACTCTGTTTCGTCCATAGACATAGTATATCTAGACCGCAGAGAACGCACGTGGCACGAAACAGAGTATGTCCTTTTCTACGTGCATCTTTACCCCCCACTCCTTAAATAAAGGCAAACGCTCGGTCTAGATATACTATGTCTATGGTTTCGTCCCCTTGCGTTTTTTCTCGCTCGCACAAAGCATAGCGCTCTCTTTCGTCATGCTACGTGCGAGCAAGAGAGAACGCAAGGGGCACGAAACAGAGTATGTCCTTTTCTACGTGCACCTCGGCTCCCACTCCTCAATACTCGGTCTAGATATACTATGTCTATGGTTGGAACTCTGCTAATTTTAACCGTCGGTTCATCTAAGGGCCAATTTCACCAACCTCGGTTAGATGAACCGACGGTTAAAATTAGCAGGGTTCCAATTGAAATGATAAGAATGCTTGGTTTTCCTTCACCTCTATTTTCTGTTGGCCACCCTGCTAATTTTAACCGTCGGTTAATCTAACCGAGGTTGGTGAAATTGGCCCTAATCGGACTTGGTGAAATTGGCCCTAGGTCAGCTAAAAAGAACAAACCATGTGATTGGTCAGTTTGCTTATGATTACGATTGAACTTTTTCTTTCATGCGCATCGGTCTTAATATATGGTGTTAACGTGGTTATAAACGCGATAGAGCCATAGGTCGCTGGTTATGTTCGAGAGACATTTGTCATATTTGTAAAATTAAATATGTGTCGTGGATGATAAATCATAGTCATTTGGGAAACCGATTGAGAGAAGGGAATACCGGCTACAACGTTCGTTCCTCTATTCGCACGTAAACGCATCGAATTAAAGGAGCAACGTTTAAGTAAGTATTGGCCGAAATGGATGCCGCGCATATCGCGTGTAACTCTATATATCTTTACATCAATTATACTCGGTGAGATTTATTTATCTCGTCGATGATAATTTCGCGTGATACGAATGGTGATATGATGATAATTCCTTTTAGGTAAAATATTCCCAAGCTCGATTTTGACAGAAGTCGAACGAAATACGGACCAGTGTTCGCATATTTTTGCCTAATTACAGATATGATGTAAGTATCCTTATTTGAATATAAACGAGAATCTTTGTACAGGATGTTTACGAAATACTTGGACAAACTTCTAGGTGTACTCCTCATATCAAAATATAGAAAAAAGTTTATATAAACTCATAGTCAAATATGAGTGGTTTCGAAGTTAGGATCAGTCGCATGGCCTCTATGTTTCTCAGATTTGAATCCACTGGATTTTTATCTATGAGAACATTTAAAGCATTTAGTGTATTTTTAACCTATTGATAACGAAGAGATGCTTCGCTAATGTATTATTAATGCTTGTGAGACTATATGGGATCATCCGCAAACCTTTGAAATGGTTTGACAATTCTTACTTCGCTGTGTTAATGCCTGTCTTCAAATGGTGGCCATTTTGAGCATTTGATATAATTTAAATATTTACTTTTGATTATTTAATAATAATGTTAACAGACTTTGTTTTATTATGACTTCGCAACTCATATTCGACTATGAGTTTATATAAATTTTTTTCTTTATTTTGATGTGAGAAATACATCCTAGAAGTTTATATAAGTATTTCATAAACACCCTGTATTTCTCATCTTTAAATGTAACTTTCTCATTAGCTTGAGATAAATATAAAATTGTTCAATTGAACGAGAACATATTTAGTACTTAAGAGTGCTCAAGCACATGTAAGATATCCATATTCTTTTTTAGGTTGAGCTAGAATAAGGCAGTATCGTGAATGTGTTGAATGGACAATAATACCATTGGGATATATATTTTTCTCGACAATGACAATGATATTTGATTTCCTAAAGAAAATCTTTGGATGGGCAGATGAGCATTCTAAGAAACGGAAAGCTTCCGGGGATTACAATTTTGAGGGAGGATTTCATACACCAAAGAGATTGAAAACCGATTGCAATACGGCACATTTGATGGAGGAATATTTCGATGTTGATGACAGCGATGATGATGATGATGATATTGTATTTCTGAGTGAACAGAAATGCTCGCCGACAAGATCATGTACCAAGTTGAATGGCACTCACAAAAAACAATCACAATCTCATCAATGTCACGTGCCAGTTGCATCTTCCGTCTATAAATCCACATGTTCTCCATTTATGTCGCATCAGTCAAACAATCATAAATCTACCATGGGCCATGTCAATTATAAACACAAAACACATGACCCTGGTCATAAATGTCCTACGTTATGCAAAACCAATCAGTTGAAAGAGAGACATCAGTATGAAGAATTGCTGCACAATTTCCTTCCAAATAGGATACATATATTGAAGCATAAATGTGCGGAGCACACCTATATACACAAGCCCGTAGAAGTAATCGATTTGGAGAAGCGCTCGGAGGTTGTATCGCCTAATGACAAGATTCGACCTGTCGCCATCAGTGCTCCTGTCATCTTACATCAATGTACAAGAGGCAATTTGTCGAGCTGTACTAGAATAGACAAGGGAAAAGTTCCTATTCTAGATTATAGCAGGAAAGATACCGCATCGTATTTACAACCCTTCAAGATATCAATCGATAAGCCCAATGTCAGTAGTACAGTGAGATCTACTACTGCGCCGAAATCGCCTGTTAAAGCCGTTGCAACTAACTCGTTACGCGACGAGCTGGCCGCGAAGGCAGTCATGAGGCAAGATTTTATCCCGCAAGTTGCCAAGAGGTACAACGAGCGGATTGAGCAACGGCATAAAGAGGCCGAGGAACTGAAAAAGATGACGTGTGTTCTATCGAAGCACAACAGATATGCGCGAGAAGCGGCTCTGGAAGAACAGCTGGCACGCTCTATGAGACTATGTTTGGCCGTTCTGGATGACAGAGAGGAACCGGAGGAACCAGCGTTACCGGTGCTAACCGATGAAATGTTGCGAGAAGTGAGGAGTGCTCTCGTGCCTTGTCCACAAGACGAGGTTCTTGCGGAAGGTTTCGGCCTGAGGATCACGCGAAAGGACATCCATACGCTGGCCGGCTTAAATTGGCTGAATGACGAAGTGATAAACTTCTATATGAATCTGTTGATCGCTAGAGGCACGTCTTCGAATAAATATTCGAAGGTACACGCCATGAACACGTTCTTCTATCCGAAATTACTCTCGGGCGGTCATTCATCTCTGAGACGATGGACTAGAAAGGTAGACATATTCGCGCAAGATCTCGTCGTTGTGCCCGTACACCTCGACATTCATTGGTGTATGTCGATAATAGACTTCCGGGACAAATCGATTACTTATTATGACAGTATGGGCGGCAATAATCCAAAATGCCTGGCGGCACTAAAGCAGTATCTGCAGGATGAAAGTCTAGACAAGAAGAAATTATCCTATGATATGAGCGACTGGATATTGCAGTCTGCCAAGAATATTCCGCAACAGATGAATGGCAGTGATTGCGGAATGTTCTCCTGCATGTTCGCCGAGTATGTCTGCGCGAACAAGAAGATAACTTTTACACAGGATGATATGCCATACTTTAGGAACAAAATGGTTTATGAGATACTGAAAGGTAAACTTTTGTAAAGGAGCAGACTAATGTTAGAGGAAACGCGTTCGTGATAAAAACATTTAAGCGATTTGATGCTATAGAGAATTATCCGGAAATAATCGGTAATAATGCGTTACTATATTAATCATAAAAAGAGAAAGAGAGAAAGTGGAAATTACTTAATTGACTTTCTGTATTCAAATATGCTTTGGTCGCAGATTAAAGAAAACAAAAATGCAAAATCCTTTAAACCGAATTTTTTTTAAAGTATACTTCTTTTTTCTACTTTTTGAAACAGGAAGAGAGAAAGAGAAAGATGCGTTTACATTGTATAATTATTAATCCTGTAGTTTTTAAATAAACTGTAACAAATTTACATACACATAGATATACATGTCCTATACATAGATTTGAGAAAGTTTTTCCACTGTACAGACAGGATAGTAATCTATAAGTTTCATTGTTTTCAGCAAATATATTGTTATGGACGAAAAAATTTGCAACATTGTTTTTTGATGAATTAAAAATAGTGCAAGAATCACATGAAACATCACGATTCTGAAATTGATCAAAACAGAATTTCGCAATCTCTTTCTGTCTATGAATATAATTATGCCACTTTCTGTTTGGCTTATGTACATTGTTTAACTGCTTCTGAATTAATTTATACGTAAAGTAAAGTTGTATAGAATAAAATTATATTATATTAATATACTTTGTCTACCATATTAATACAACAATGGCTAGTATTAATTCATTGTTTTGAAATAAATAATTTTAATGAAGATTTACTCAAGACAATTATATTTTGCATTATGATTTCAAATGTAAGATATTTATGTAATATCTACCTAATTTTTTCTTTTCTTTTTTCTTAAAATAATATTTTATAATAAATAATTTTTTGCATCTTCCTTTTTCTCTCTTTAAAAGATGAGCACACGTGCTTTTGTTATTTTAATCGTACTAAGCGTAAGAAAATGTAGTTAAGAGTATTTTTATAATCATATATATGAAAAGGATCTATTTTTTTTTTACTTATATTTTATTTTTTTTATTTATGTACATATGTACAAATTGACGATTGTAACAAACTTTAAAGGTGTGCTCATGAGGTAAATATATATAAAAATATATATATATATATATATATATATATATATATATTATATGTTTATTACATATATATATTATATATTTATTGCTCATATATATATTATATATTAATAATTTACTTCATGGACGTGCTTATATTCAACATTAATACACATACACATATATTGAGATGACATCTCAGTGACATATCATACACACATACATACACACATTGTGTCAAATACATAGCGACATGACACTTCGAGAGTTGAACGCCTGTCAAAGTATTGGAATTTATTGTCGATGTATATCCTGTAATTAACATTGAAATATATAAACGGATGTGAATTTATTTCATAGAAGTGTGCCGCACGTTTATTATTCGTTATAATTTTATTCGTCATCATCGAATGGAGTTCGTAAACACTTGAAATTTATATATTCTAACCTATGCTAAAATAATTGTATTCTTAGTCCATACATCAACGTAAGTAAAAGAAAATGAGCTCGTGTAGCGTGATTACGTCCGATTTTGTGAATGTATCGATCACAAATTCCGGGCAAGAATCCTGTTGCGTAGAGCGTCGATTTCAGAAGGGAATAACCATCGACGAATTTAAGGTGACTTCTCTCTTCTGCAGATTTTTCGTGCTTATGTACGTGCGTAGAAAAATCATATATAAATTACAAAATTACAGGGTAAATTGGAGCTTCTTACGGGTGGCAATCCAGCTACAATGACAATTGAGGTCTACAATAAGAATGACAAGCTTATCTGCAAGTTGGAGGAGGGACAGCGCCTTTTGGGATCTTATCCAATCGACGATGGTATGAGAATACATGTAAGCTTTTGCAAATATTTTGCAACATAAGAGTTAGCGTCTCATCGAAAGAGCCATTTCATACATTTCTTATGATATCGCAGGTCATTGATAATTTCTCGTGCACTACAGAAGACTTAAACCGTGTGGAGAAGTTCGAGATATCCGAAGAGGAGTACGCTAAAAAAACAGGTAAAACTCTTGCATTTATTTTGTATACTAAATTGATAAATGATAATTTTCTACCCATACCTTGGGCTATGTAACACAGATACCGTTAAGGCGTTTCTGGAGAAGAATAAGCTAGGGAAGTATAATGAGGAAGAAATGAAGAAGAAAATGGAGGAGAAGAAACGGGAGGAAGAGGCGGAGGAACGTTCAGCCAGTTTATGTAAAGTCGGAGATCGCTGCGAAGTATCTGTCCCGAATCTACCGAGACGGAGAGCTACTATCTTATATGTTGGTTGGTTGAATCTTAGGACATTTGCATATTCATTCAACAAAAAATATATTTTCGTCTGTCTAAATGTCATATTTCCGTGATATTATCCTATTAGGTAAAACTGAATTTAAAGAAGGCTGGTGGATCGGTGTCAGATATGATGAACCTCTTGGCAAGAACGACGGAAGGTAAATGCATAATTTAATTCCATTCTATATTGCAGTACCAAAATATCTTTGTTTCTTATTGCATTGTGCTTTTTATATTGTCGACAGCGTTGGTGGTAAAAGATATTTCGAATGTCCATCAAAATATGGTGGATTTGTGAAGCCGATGCACGTGAATGTCGGAGATTTTCCCGAAGAAGACTTTGACTTGGACGAAGAACTTTAAAACACCCAGCATTATTTCACTGAATATATATTTACAATTTTTGAATATTCAAAATAGATAAAATTGTATAGAAAATAGGCTTTAAATTAAATAAAGCACATAAATTAAAGTTCTCAGTATTTCCTTCGCTTTATTATGTCAGGTCGCCAGTCAATGGGATGTGTTTTTTCACTCTGAAAATATAGACAAAAGAATAATGCAAAGTTATGAAAAAAGAGTAACTGGATTATCATTACAGATAATTATGAAATTTTTTAGTGTATAGTACGTTATTTATAAAGAAAATCTTCACTTACAGCAGTATCATCCTCTTTATATAATTTTATAGTTTTGTCGGCCTCTGTAGTTATCATGCGAGTGCCTGACATGTCAAATGTAATACTAAATATACCAGCCTCGCTGTCCATCGAGCCTGGTTGAACTGGTGCTTGGAGTCGCTGGAAATTGTATCCAGTTCTCCAGTCCCAAAGGTGCATGGTACCATTGTCAGCGCCGGATACTAAAACCCCATCGGCGTTTACAGCTAAACAATTAACTATGGCGTTGTGACCAGACAAGTTTTGAATAAACTTCCCCTCTGGACACTTCCACTGTTTAATATTATCAGGCGATGCCGAGGCGAACATGTACAAGGATGGATGGCAAGTCAAAGCTCTAACGCTCTTCTTGTGATTTGTCAGAGTGGCTCTAGACTTTCCAGCAGCCAAATCCCATAGCCTAATTGTACAATCGTGGCTGCCGGTGACAATCTGCGGTTCAGCGGATTGACAAATCACGCTAGCAACTGTGTTGGTATGTCCAACCAGTGTATGGACATTTGCCTTCGTACGCATGTCCCATACTCTTCCCGTAGAATCTCGTCCCGCTGTTACAAGAACGTCCACGGTGGGATGCAACGCCATAGAATATACGGCCGACAGATGTCCGTGATAATGCCTGATTACCTTGTTATATTCAAGGTCCCAGCACTTCACTTGCCGGTCCTCGCCGCAGGAAAACAGGTAAGGATGCCTTTGAGAAAAGGCAAGACCACGCACGCTGCTTATATGGCCAGTTAAGGAAACTTTCAGTTTTCCGCTTGAGAGGTCCCATATCTAATTTCAAAAAAATTATGTGTGAATTATTACCTCTGCTAATTTCCTATGTTCCGAGAGAAACATCAATAGATTAAAATATTTCAAAATCGGATACCCACTTTGATCACTCTGTCAGCTGAACCGGTGGCGAACCATTCATTTCCCGGTTCGACAGCGCAACATCGCACCCATCCGAGGTGTCCGCTAATGACTCTATATAATTTCCAAGGAGCATGCCACTTAGGTTTAGCCATTGAAGGTGTTTTCTTCTGGGGCGCCATTAGCGTACTGCTACTTGCGTTACCTCCTCCGCCTGTTACTGTTGCAACTACTCCTGTGTTTGCCTGTGTTATATTGTAAGGAACAACTGCCGAAGTCATGTTAACTTCAAAAGTTTCATCTAAAAGTATATTTACAAAAATGAATATAATTATATACATAGCAAAAGAAATTTTTTATCTCGATTATATTATATTACCTCCTGGTGGTGGAGGATCTGCAATGTTATCTTGCTGCGCTTTGGTTATATTATTTTGCTTAACACGTTCCAACACTGGACCGTAACTGTCTTTCGCTTTAATAGCCTTCTTTATTTGCTGCCTGAAAAAAAAAAGGAAAATTATGCTTGATATAAACGGATTGATGAGTAATTTGTAGCAACTGTGGACTTACAAAACAGGATCCACTGGTGGTAAAGTTCCTTGATTAGATAGAAACATGTCATGAGTTCTTTTTAAAGAACGAAATACTAATGTATGTACCGAATGTTTCTGGACATCCTAGAATATAGAATAATGAATTGTATATGAAATTTATATTATATATACAGGGTGACTCAGAAATACTTCAACAAACTTTGGGGATGAATTCCCCACACAAAAAGTGTAAAAAAATTTCATATAACACATGTCCAGAAATGCCTGATTTATGAGTTATAATCAAAAAATCACATTCAATTCAGTACCATGGCCTGACTTAAATTCATTAAATTTTTATCTGTGGGGACACTTAAAAGCCCTAGTTTATGCAACTGAAATTGCAAATAAAGAGATGCTTCACCACAATGCATCATACATGCCTGTAAAATTAAAACATTTGCTACTGTCATAGGATCTTTGAAAGGATGCAACAGTCCATGATTCGATGTATCCATGCATGCATTAAAGCAGGTGGAGAATATTTTGAATATTTGTTATAAATTGTGAGTAGATAAATAATTGAACTAAAAATGTATTACATTGGTCACGTGTCATTGTAGATATATTCAGTTTTTGTTGAAATCTTTCGATTATAACTCATAAACACAGGCATTTCCAGATATATGTTTATATGACATTTTTTTCTTGTTTTTGTGTGGAGAACTCACTCCCAAAGTTTGTTGAAGTATTTTTGAATCACCTGTATACATACACAATGTCCATACATATATTTATGTAATTTAAAATATTAAAAATATAATTAAAAATATTTATTACCATCTCTTATAGTACAGGCCGATATAGTTGGCATCACCTACTCTCAAAAATCCGGCAAATGCTTCTTCCTTTACTCTTTATTCAATGGATCGAACAAAAAATATTTGTTTCTTCTTCTTCTTTTATATGGCTGATTAGGCTTCAATAAATAATTTGTCTATACGCCAGTTGATAAAAATATTTGTTTAATTTCCAACCTCTCGCTATTCCCTATTCTAGACACTGAAATCTTCTTCTTCTTCTTCTTCTTGTGTATGGCACCGGGCCTGAGATACACAGGCCCACACGGCCAAGTCGATGAATATAAATAGCTAATGTTGTAGAGATCAAGTTGTGGGTTAGTATTAGAAATTTTATTTAGATGAGAGTTACTAATAGGATGCTACAGAAAGAATTCCTCTTTAGAAAAGAAGAACAGAATTCAAAAATAAGGTCCAAAGGACACACGCGTAACGTGTCTGAACACGACAGTACTCGACCAAGGCCGCAACCGCAACGGAAGTAGACACTGAACCATAGACATAGTATATCTAGATCGAGTGTTGAGGAGTGGGAGCCGAGGTGCACGTAGAAAAGGACATACTCTGTTTCGTGCCCCTTGCGTTCTCTCTCGCTCGCACGTAGCATGACGAAAGAGAGCGCTATGCTCTGTGCGAGCGAGAGAGAACGCAAGGGGCACGAAACAGAGTATGTCCTTTTCTACGTGCATCTTTAGTGCCGGTCTACAATAGGTGATTTAAGATTTAGCCTTTGATTTAAGAGAAAAATTACATCGATCCTAGCCTCAAGCTCTAAGCTTTAAAAGATGGGAGTTGGCCAACTCGCTTAGGGCTTAGAGATTAGGGTTTAAGGCAGCGCGAGAAATGTTCAAGGTCGGAAATACGTCACAGTTTAGAGGTTAAGTCATAAGGCTTAGGGCTTAAATCACCTATTGTAGACCGGCACTTACCCCCACTCCTTAAATAAAGGCAAACGCTCGGTCTAGATATACTATGTCTATGGTTCAGGCACAGACATAGTATATCTAGACCGAGTGTTGAGGAGTGGAGGCCGATGTGCATGTAGAAAAGGACATACTCTGTTTCGTGCTAGGGATGGGCGATACAGTAGAAAATAACGATATTTTGTATCGATACATATCGTAAATAAAAATATCGATACACTAGAAATATCGGATGGAATGTATCGATATCGGTAATATCGATACTGTCGATATCTCTATTATTAGCTGCATTCTAATTAAATATATACAATAAATATAAAATGAATATATAAATGAATATATAAGAACATATAAAAAATGTATAAAAAGAGAGATGTATAAGAATAATATATATAAATATGTATAGGAATTATTTTATATTTATATAAAATAATTTATTTTATATTTATTTAAAATAATTTATTTTATATTTATAAAACATAATTTACATAATATTATATAATAAAATTTATAATAATTATTTACATTTATATTAATTTTACATAACTAGATATATTATGTTATGATATATGATATATATACGTTTTTCTTTGGAAAATTCGCATAAATATATCGTACCGCGATAATTGCTAATACAAATCCACGAGGCCTTTCCTGTATTTTACCGGGTCGTTTTTGGTGACCCATGTGATATAAGTGTAGCCTATCATAGGCCAGGTTGTATGCGCGGTCTAATATTGCGCATATACAAGCGCCATGTACCCTTAAGCCCGTGTCACACTACGCATTGCGGACGCGGATCGGATTTGGATTACGGACTGCGAATCGTCAATCATTCAATCAGATCTTTGGCTACTTCGCTCTGATTGGATAGATGACGATTCGCAGTCCGTACTTCAAATCCGATTCGAGTCCGCAATGCGTAGTGTGACACGGGCTTTAAGTTGCCATTACATGGCAGCATCGAGCATCGATCGTCTGCGCAGAAATCATTGCGCAGGAATCTAAATGAGATAGATTTCAGCTTCTTGCGGCTAATAGCATGATGAGTGATATGAATCCGGTCGAGATAAAAAAATTATGTTCTGATACACATTACTAATACTGAAAATTGATATTTATTTACATTATACACAATAGATATTATTATTATTAAACAAAATATATATAAAACGTTACTATCCCCTAGCAGAATTTTAGAATCTAATCAAGGATTAAGGGATATAATTTTCATATTTTTTTTCCTGCATGTTTATAACATACTGCTCCTTTAAATCATTTCCTACTTTTAACAATAGTTTTTCAAACTGTGTCGTTTTGTCATTTGTGAATTCTTTTTTGTGTCTTATTGAGTACGTTTCCATCGAGGGTTCGAATCGGGTCAGAGTCGAGTCAGAGTCGGGTTGGGGTGAGCGTTCTTACGGTGGAAACATCCCATTGGGTAGAGTTCAACTTTAAGTATGGTGTTTCCACCGTAAGAACGCTCACCCCAACCCGACTCTGACTCGACTCTGACCCGATTCAAACCCTCGATGGAAACATACTCATTTATTTGAATATTTCAACCATCCAAAATTTTTTGCCGCATTTGTATTTTAATTTTATTTTAATTTACATTGCCAGAGTAGTAACGTTTCATAATATATCTTTGATTAATAATAATAATAACACACACACACATACACACACACACACACACATCTGTTATATAATAAAATAAATGAAATATAATTCTGGGCAACAATATTCTGCGCAGACGCTTAACGCTCGACACTTGACGCTTGACGCTGCCATGTAAAGGCACCTTTACGCTACCAATTACAAGCGTAAAGCCCGTATCAGACTACGCATTGAAGATTGAGATTGAAGATTTAAGATTGAAATTTGACCAATCAAGATAAAGAAATTGTAGTCCCTTTTGTTCTGATTAGTCAAATTCCAATCTTTAATCTTCAATCTTCAATTTTCAATGCGTAGTCTGATACGGACATAATGGTTGGTTGATACTGCGCGCGACTACGGGCCGTATCGGAAGTTCGATACACTTGTTCAAATATCGATACATGTTAATATCGAAAGATAATATATCGATACAAAATATCGATACTGGAGCCAAAAAATATCGATATTTTGAAATATCGATACTGTATCGCCCATCCCTATTTCGTGCCCCTTGCATTCTCTCTCGCTCGCACAGAGCATAACGCTCTCTTTCGTCATGCTACGTGCGAGCGAGTTTTTGATACAAAGCGATTACGAAGCGATTACAGATATTTAATATAATTATATTTTTAATTATAACTTTATATATATATATATATATATATATATATATGTTTTCTTGATACTGTCTTTATAATACATTTAACATTTTTTGAATAATATTTTCTTTTTTTTTTCTGCTCTCTTTATTATTTCATGTAATATATTTTGCATATAGCATAATTATTTATGTAATATATTGTATATTAGCATAATTATATTTATCTTTTTATTATTTTATTTTTTTCCTTTTTTAAATATATTATTAACAATTTATCTGTATATATTTTTTATTAAAATACATTATTTTGGATTATTATGTATTGCTACATATGTATCAATGAGTTAGAGAGAGAACGAAACACGAGAGTGAGCGAGAGAGAAATTCAGATGGCGTTACCAACCAACTTACTTATTTCGCGCATGCGTACTCCGTTTTGGCCAACACTAACATCAAAGGTGCCGACAGGGAGTTGCGCTACTGCATATACTGTGGTTCAGGTTCTGCCGTCTCGGCGACAACGACGCCACTATCGAGGCAGCCCACTGACGGTTTAAATTCAAAAAAGTAACGGCATGTGTTTACTGGAGTCGTTTTGTGACGACAGTGATGTGTACGGATTTTCCTCGTGCAATAAGAAGTTGATACTTTGCAAGAATTAAGGTACGCATCCGATTTACGATAGCTATGCGTTGGTCTTTTCAATTGACAATGTTATTCCTTTCCACAGAGAGGATAATAACGTCGGAATACAATGGACGATCAACACGAGTGGAGGCCAGTCGTGCAAAAAATGGTCGTGGAGCTTGAGCAAGCGCTCGACGAGCTGCAGAAGACTTGGGAAGACATAGGTTGCACCAGAGAAACGCGGGAGATGTATTACGAGCAGGCGCACAATCACATAAAGGATCTGTTGAACGAGATGGTGGCCGAGTCGCAGACAAAGAAGCAGCTATTGCTGGAGAGTATAAAGGACCTATTGAAGCGGACAACAGTACTGTATACAGAGCTGCATCTCGACATGGAGCCCAAAAGCTACGATCAGATCCCTTTGAGTAAAGTGGAACAGATGCTTCGAAGTGAGATGCAAGATCTGGAACACATGAAGAAGGAACGTTTGATGATTCTGACAGAATTGTTGGCGAAAGAATACGATATTTGCCAGAAGCTTGGTGTCAAGAAGTTAAATATCACCATGGATGTTCTGCCCACCGAGCAGGAACTCGAGAGTTTTAAATTATATCTGCAAAAACAAGACAATGAGAAGGTACGTTTGGAGAATGTTTTTACAGATATACGTCGTTCTATAATTAAGATGATGGACGACTTGGACATATCCCCATCTTCGCCATTTCAACAATTAATCTGCGAGAATCCCGAAGAGTTCGTGCTCAGTGCGAATAATATGGCAAAATTGAGAGAGTTTAGGGATGAATTGAAAACGCAAGTAGAAGAGACGAAATGCCGTGTCGGGAAAATGAAGGAAGATTTGTTAGCGCTATGGAAATATCTCGATGAGCCTGCTGACGTTTGTCAATTGTTCCTCGACAAATATTCCGATTACAGCACTGGCACTATAAACGCGCTCAATGTGGAGATCAAACGTTGTAAGGAGAGCAGGAAGGAAAACATATTCAAATATGTCACGCAGATCAGATTAGAATTGATGAACTTGTGGGATTTATGCAAATATTGCGAAGCAGAAAGGAATATGTTTGCGCCATTTCATTCTAATACATTTACGGAGGATCTGTTGACATTACACGAGTTAGAAGTGGAAAGACTACGCAAATTTTATAACGATAATCGAACGATATTTGAGCTTCTGGAGCAGCGCGAGAACCTTATAATGAAGATAAAGGAATTGCTTCAGCGTGCAAATAATCCGGATCGCTATCACAATCGCGGCGGACAATTGTTGATGGAGGAGAAAGAGCGCAAGGTGATACAAAAGAAATTACCCAAAATAGAGGCGGAATTACAGCGATTGGTAAACGAATATGAAAGCAAGCACAACCAAATGTTCACTATTTACGGCATGTCGTTGGAAAGTGTTTTAGCGGAAACTTGGGAGAATATTAATCATGAGAAGGAGACGATGAAGAAGGCGAGGAAGGAGGCGAAGGACAAATCTATCAAGAAGTCGCCCTTGAACAGTTCGAAAAAGACGCCGGGTATATCCCATCTCAGCGTTCACCGAGGTCCTACCCCGCTTTCGAAGCGCAAATTGTTCAGTCCGTCCCCTAACACGTCGATAAAGCGCAGAAATAAAAACGGCGACAAAAATAAACCTACTGTCAGCGGATCCAAGATCAGAAGAAGCAGAGGAATTCCGAAAATCGTTGTTCAGAAGACGCACCGATCCTCCAAAGGCGGGCAGAACAGAAAGGAATCGTTGTCGCCCGTCAACAGCATCGTAGATACTACGTATAATCAATTCCAGGGCCACATGACGGACAGGGAGGAATTGCACAGCTCGATGCTGCCGGAGCAGATATTGAGAAATTCCAATAAAGCCAATTTTAACAAGACACCGATAGTACGAACGCCCATGAAACCGTTGAGGAAGAATCTCTCCGCGGCCACGACGCCGGTCGCACGTGGTTCCGCCCGCAAAGCACCGCACAGTCCTAGAATCAATAATACACCCAAGTTAGCGACAGCTCCGAGTAATTTGCCCTTCATCTTTTAAGCGAGAACGAGATGAGAAATTTTTAATAATATATAACGGTGAAATTAATGTTCTTATCTGCGAGAACGATTTTGCAAGCATTAATTTAACAAAGTCTTACACAAATGTTTCAAGATTTTTGCTTCCGATAGGTTTCTATCGTATGTGGTAACAGTACAAACGCGCGAGATTCGATATACATCATTGCTTGGTGACGTTGGAACAAACGCAAGAATTGTTTTTGATGTAACCTACCGTATGCAATCAATAACTTAACTTAATTATAATTTTTTTGTTATATTGCTAGATTTAACAAAAAAGTACTTTACTTTCTCATGATACTTTTCTTCCACTGAACAGGAGTGTAGCTTGATGCAATCTTTATATGCAGCTAGTAGTGAAGTGTAGATTAAAAGTTTAGTATTATTGCATATGTCAAATAAGTCAGTGTATAAACGTTTTTCTCTGTGAAAGTTTTAAGATTTAAATAGGATAATTTTTGTACACACTCTATATGAAAAAAACAGGTTGCAAGCTTTCTTTACGCATGTATAATATTTTTTCGGAATATATAAAACTGCGCTTTAATTTTTATCTTTGAACATATCAAATATAATATCGTATTTAAAAATATAATTCCACCAAATTTTCTATTGGATTACAAAAGATTTGTATTCTAATGAGAAATCAGCTGTTACCCGATATTATTTATCGCATTAAGATAACGACAATTAAGATAAATAGTTACTAGTTTAGAAATAAAAGAAAAAAAATATACAATATATATATATATGTATAATCTATTTGTAAAAAATTAAGTAAAAGTAATTACAAAGATTTAGCTAAAATAGAAAAATGGAGTAGGACAAAAAAAATATTTTCTGCGATACTTTTTTTGCAAGATGACTAACGTAAAACGACTGACGTAATTATAACTTTTTTTTACAAGATATCTCTCGTTAAAATGTAGTAAAATGTTTTCACACGCATACTATCAAAAATAATAATTATCCGTTTTAATATAAACTAATAATAAATAAATTATAAAAATAAAAAATATATTTATATAAATATATAATTATAAATAATTTTTTTTTAATGAAATTACTTTTTCTCGTGATGAAATATCGATTGTAGATAAAATTTATGGCGCCCTCTAGAGTTTAATGCAAGATTTGAGGAAAGGCTGAATCATTAGGTTGGATCGAGATTTAATTTAGAACGCCATACGATTTAACACTGTTTAACACTAACTGCGAGATGGAAATATAAGGGCGATTTACTTGTTTATAATTCTTTTGCATCCTATATAACAAATCACTCGTTACATAATTGACTCTTGAAAAAGAGATAGGAAGCCAAAAAATGGGAGACATAAAATCTTTCTTCCACCAGTGGTGTGCGAAGAATGGTAAAGAACCACAATTTGATGTTAGACAAACAGGTAAGGAAAAATTGAATGGGACAAAAAAATATTGTTTTACGATACTTTACTACAAGGCGACTATAATTATAACTTTATACAGGGTGATTCAGAAATACTTGTACAAACTTTGGAGACGAGTTTTCCACATATGAACAAGAAAAAAATGTCATATAAACATATATCTGGAAATACCTGGTTTATGAGTTGTAATCGAAAGATTTCAATGACAAAAACTGACAGAATATATCTTTAATGACACATGACCAATGTAATACATTTTTAGTTCAATTGTTTATCTATTCGCAATTCACAACAAATGCTCAAAATGTCCTCTACCAGCTTCAATGCACGCATGGATATGTTGGATCATGGACTGTCGCACTTTCAAAGATTTCATGACGGTTGCGAATGGTTTCACAGGCATCTACGATATGTTGGTGAAGCGTCTCTTCATTTGCAATTTCAGTTGCATAAACTAGAGCTTTTAAGTGTCTCCACAGATAAAAATATAATGGATTTAAATCAAGTCATTATACTGAATTGAATGTAATCTTTCGATTATAACTCATAAATTAGGCATTACTGGACATATGTGTATATGACATTTTTTTCTTCTTTATGTATGGAGAACTCAGTCCCAAAGTTTGTACAAGTATTTCTGAATCAGCCAGTATAGATAATACTTTTTACAATATCTCTCTCTCGTTAAAATATAGTAAAATATATTCATATACACACTATTAAAAAATATAATTATTCGTTTTAATATAAATTAAATGTTATCAGCAGCATTCGTATACTAGATTGCTTCTTCGATTTTATTGAAGGACTGTACATGTAATATACATTTTGTATTTTACGCAGGTCCGAAGCACAGGCAACGCTTCCTCTGCGAATTGCGAGTACCCGGGTTCGACTATGTCGGTGCGGGAAACTCGACCAACAAGAAGGATGCGCAGGGAAACGCCGCCAAAGATTACGTCAATTACTTAGTACGTACGGACCGTGTAAATTCGAACGACGTGCCGAGGGACAACGCAACGCTGCCGGGCACGATGACGCCGGATCACGGTTTCAAACCGGAAATCTCGACGCCGGTGAAATCGGTATTCCAAGGTGGCATGGGCCCGAATGACATCGGTCAGGCATACAGGCCTTACAACGAGCACGGCCAGAATAATTATACGTACATGGATAGATTGGCCGATCAAAAGAGAGTGGAAGATGCTGAGGACGTTGATGTAAACTCCGGAATACACGGAAATTGGACGATAGAAAACGCCAAATCCAAGCTCCATCAGTTCATGCAAACTAACAAAATAAATGCCGATTACAAGTATACCCCGGTCGGTCCTGATCATACGAGGTATGGAGACGGAGTCATTTTCTAGCACATTGGATTGGCGTTATGATGCAGTGATTGTTCAATTTATACATATATATATATATTTACTATTTTCTAAACAATCGCTTGCCGATTGTTGTACCATTTGAACTTTAGGCCATTTTGGAGTATATTGTTTGCTCACATCTAAAGCTGGTGCAAGAGAGTAATTATTGACTCTCTTGTACACAGATGACGATGGCATTAAACCAAAACTTTTATTAAACTGATTTAATAATGGTTTTGGTGCGACTAAATAAAGAAACTTTTCAATGTACTCCAATGTGGTCGTCTGTAATATCTTCAAATGGTAAGTCATTGTTATTCTTTGCAATTAATTGAGGGAATAAGTGGAATAAACAATTAACTTTGAAATAGATTTTTATTTTGCAAGAAGTGAATTAATTGAATATTTTACATTACAAATGCTGTAATGAATTCTATGAAAAATTATCGATAAAAATATATATTAACTTCAAATATATAGTTTTACAATAAACAAAATTTGCAAATTTATATTTCCTAATTTATTCCAAGTATTTTTTATTTGTAGAATTTTGATTGTCATGCTGAATTATTTGAAGCATCTTGTTAAAAATATTCATTTTATTCAATTGTATGTTATTTGATGTTTTTTTTCATGCTTGTTCCCTTAATTATTAAATGCATTGATGATACATTATTGTTACATAACACACATAGTTTATAATATTTATAATAAGAATTGTCTTTTCGGCAGGAGTTTTATGGCAGAGATGTCAATTTATGTAAAACAACTTGGACGAAGTATGTTAATTATTATTCGTTAATTTTCATCTCGTTACATTAAAATTGTCTAATGTTTCAACATGTTTCAGGTATAACTGGTCGTGAAACTGGATCAAATAAACAAACAGCATCTAAAAGCTGTGCTTTGTCTATTGTTCGTCAACTGTATCATTTAGGTGTTATTGAACCATTTAGTGGTACATTAAAAAAGAATAAAGATGCTGAACAGATGAAACCCTACCCTGTCAAAATTTCACCAGAACTGGAAAGTCAGATCCAGGATATCCTAATGAATTTGGATATAAAACCAATCGATGTTAAAGAGGTACTAATTATTATTGTCAATCTAACATATACTGCAAGAATAACATACATACACATATCAAATAAATTGTGTATATTGATATGCTTGCACGTGTGTGTGTTAAAGCATTTTAGATTAGATTTATAATAAAAAATGAAATGTTTATTCATATAATACAGCCACCTATAGTAAAAGAAGAAAATAACGCATCAATTAACGGTGTGTCTTTACTGACGAATCAAGTTCTGGACGACTTTATATCTTCTGTACCGCAACCAGCCGGTGTCGTAAGCTGGTCGCCACCTCAGCCAAATTGGAATCCATGGACCGGATGCAATATTGACGAGGGGCCGTTGGCTTCAACATCTCTGGATCAACTGTCGGAAGATCTGATGAACGAGCAGCGCGACAAGTTACAACAAGATCCCAGTTTGCAGGCGAGCATCAAGGAAAGATCCAATCTGCCCGTGTTCGCCAAGAAAAACGAGATTATGAATGCCATTAACGAAAATCCGATCATCATTATACGCGGTAATACGGGATGCGGTAAGACCACGCAAGTTTGTCAATTCATTCTGGACGATTACATCGCGTCCGGCCAGGGTGCTTATTGCAGCATAGTTGTCACTCAACCGAGAAGAATCTCGGCCGTATCCGTGGCCGATCGGGTTGCCATCGAGAGATGCGAGACCCTGGGACAATCGATCGGATATTCCGTAAGATTCGAATCGTGTTTGCCGAGACCTTACGCCAGTGTGATGTTTTGCACCGTCGGCGTACTCTTGAGGAAACTCGAGGGCGGTCTCAGAGGCGTGTCGCACGTTATCGTCGACGAGATCCATGAGCGAGATGTCAACTCGGATTTCATCATGGTCGTGCTCAGAGACATGATCCATCTCTATCCCGATCTCCGGATCATTCTTATGTCAGCTACAATCGATACAACGCTGTTCAGCGAGTACTTCAACAATTGTCCCGTGGTGGAAGTTCCTGGCAGAGCGTATCCCGTGCAGCAATACTTCTTGGAGGATTGTATACAACTGACACATTTTGTTCCGCCGACAGCTTCCGGGAAACGTAAATCTAGGGACTCGGACGACTTACCGACGACGGACGGAGAGCCGGAGGAAAATCTGAATAAGGTTATCGGTAATGACTATTCTGTCGAAACGAAGAACGCTATGGCGCAGTTGACGGAGAAGGAGATAAGTTTTGAGCTAATAGAAGCGATACTTACGTATATCAAGGGACAGAACATCCCAGGTGCTGTATTGATTTTTCTACCTGGTTGGAACTTGATATTCGCATTGATGAAACACTTCCAGCAACATCTCGTCTTTGGCGGATCGTCCTATCTCATTATCCCGCTACATTCGCAATTACCGAGAGAAGATCAGCGCAAGGTCTTTGATCCTGTACCACTTTCCGTGACGAAGATCATCTTATCCACGAACATTGCCGAAACTTCGATTACAATCAACGACGTCGTTTACGTCATAGACTCTTGCAAGGCCAAAATGAAGTTGTTCACGTCTCACAATAATATGACCAATTATGCGACCGTTTGGGCCAGTAAAACGAATCTGGAACAACGCAAGGGTAGAGCGGGTCGCGTTAAGCCCGGCTTCTGTTTCCACTTGTGCTCAAGAGCCCGATTTAATAAGATGGACGAGCACATGACACCGGAAATGTTCAGGACGCCTCTGCACGAGCTGGCATTGAGCATCAAACTGTTGAGATTAGGCAATATTGGCCAATTCCTGTCGAAGGCAATTGAGCCGCCTCCTATCGACGCCGTGATCGAAGCGGAAGTCGTATTAAGAGGTATCCGCTTTTTATACACTTTCATCCTCTTCCCCAACCCCTAGAGAATCACTTTATAAATGTCTCAATTACAGAAATGAAATGCTTGGACAAGAACGACGAATTAACGCCTCTCGGCAAGATACTGGCCCGTTTACCGATAGAACCGCGACTAGGAAAAATGATGATTCTGGGCTGTATGTTTCGCGTGGGTGACGCGCTCTCGACGATGGCCGCGAACAGCACCACCTTCCCGGAGGTGTACAACATGGGTCCGGACATGAGAAGACTGACCGCTCAGCAAAAGTGGTTCGCCGGTGCAAGATACAGCGACCACGTCGCTATGTTTCACGCTTTTCAAGCCTGGGAAGAGGCGAGAACCAACGGTGAATGGGCGGAACAGGCCTTTTGCGAGTCGAAGAACTTGAGTATGCCAACTTTACGAATAACATGGGAGGCTAAGGTCGGTGGAATCGCGGTTGCATCGTATTTCTATTATCGTATCGATGTGACTTTGTTTATATTTCTTGTTACGCATAGAATCAACTACAAGCGCTGCTGCAAAGCGCCGGCTTTCCCGAGGAGACTCTGTGCCCGACCCCGTTGAACTATCAAGCTGTCTCGGACCCGCGTCTCGATACTATCACCGCGCTATTATGCATGGGCCTTTACCCAAATGTGTGCTTCCACAAGGAGAAGCGGAAAGTTCTTACCACGGAATCGAAAGCTGCGCTGATTCACAAGACATCGGTGAACTGCAGCAACTTTGAGCAAAACTTTCCGTTCCCGTTCTTCGTATTCGGCGAGAAAGTAAGGATAAATTCGATTTTCCCGATGTGCGTCTGTCTCCTCGTTGAATGTCCTCTGTAATCCCCCTTTTTATCTTCTTTTCCCTTCAGATTCGTACAAGAGCTGTGTCTTGCAAGCAAATGTCCATGGTATCGCCCATCCATCTGTTGCTGTTCGGATCCCGGAAAGTGGAATACGTGGACGGCGTGATTAGGCTAGACAATTGGATCAATTTGGACATGAATCCGCAACATGCAGCGGCCATAGTCGCTCTACGGCCCGCATTGGAGAGTCTCGTGGTCAGAGCATCTAAAGATCCGGAAACAATTTTGGAATTGAGCCCCACCGAAGAGAAGGTATATGAGAATCGAAATTGGGAATAATAATAATAATAATAATAATAATATAACATCTCTTCTATATTATATCTTTAAAAATAATATCTATAAAAATATACATCTAGTATTTCTAATATCTAGTATTATTTTTTGACAATAGTGTGCCAAGATAAAAAAAAATTATTTCTCGTCTCATTAGGTGCTGAGCGTGATTAAGTCATTATGCAGCATGAACGCTTGTCGTCACGAATTGGAACAGATTACCGGGGGCAGTTTTCAATCGCGTCGTCCACCAAGGGAACATATGACCGGTTTTCACTCCAATCACTCCTGTACTCCTTCGAAAATAATGCGCGGAAACGGTGGTTACCGCGGAGCATCATTCACGAACAGCGATGGTTATGGTAGGGGTGGTGGTGATGGTTTCGGAAGTAACAACAGCGGTTATGGAGGATACAACAGAGGAGGCTACAACAATAGGGGATACGTTCCACGTGGTCGCAGAGGAAATTGGAGCGGCCGCGGTATCGGCGGCGGAGGAGGATTTCGTGGCCGCTATTAATTAATATTTTACGGCATTGATATTATTACAGTATATTGATCGTTATCACTATCTATTATGCTATAGTGTTATATGTATTTATAGACTATACAGGGTGTATCCAGGGTATAAATCGTAATAGACACAGAATGTGATTTCTCGTACAAATGTTAATCGAAAATGTAGAATAAAGTTTTTTCATATAAGACCATCTTCAAGAAAATTATTTTCAAAATTCCTCGTATGGAAAAATTTCATTACGCATTTTCGATTTTACATTTGCACGAGGAATAATATCCGCATATTTCGTTTGTATCATGATTCTTACACGATATATCCTGTATATATATTAAGGTTACATAAGTAAAGCTAGCGTAAACATAATACTTATGTCGGATGTAATCTTGATATTATATCAATGATATTTGTATGTGGTCTAAAACACACACTTTTTTTTATCAATCAACTTCTTGATGTATTGTATCATGTACATCGCGATTATAAATAAATGTACGATATGCTCGTCTCTCGCATAAATAAAATCGCGTATTTATAGACTGTAGTTTTGAATAGTATTAGATAAAAAATAGAGAATATTTAATAATATAATATAAATATATAATATATATTATAAATATTACTATTATAATATTATAATATATAATCAATAATATAAAATATAATATTTATATATTATAATAATATTTAATAATTTAATATAATTATATAATATAAATATTATTTATAATATTATATAATATATAATATTTAATAATATAATATATATTATAAATATATAATATATATTTAATCGATGCAAATCTGACGAAAAACGATTCTAATTCGGTTATCAACTCATTGCCAACCACTGTCGCGCAGCGGCAAGAGCGTCGGATGACGTCACGGCCATTTGACGGAAGACGGAAGTGAACCGAGAGAGAGTAGGCGATATCATTACGGACGGAGATATGTTGCGGATCTATTTTTCGAACATATGTATCCGTGGGACAGCAGGTGGCCGACGGAAAATGGCGAGAATCCGCGCGATGTAAGAACTGTCACAAATTGACATTTGCCAGGTGAACGCCACGTCCAAAAGACAGAGAGAGAGAGAAAGAGTGCCGAGGTAGATAGACTTTAATCCCGCGACTGTCGCGCTCGCAAGAAGTTGGAAAGAAAAAAAAAAGAGAAGCGATCTCGCGATGGTTCGACGGTTGGTGGTTGCGAAACGTCACGAGTGACACGAGGGTGACGACGATGACGAATTCTTCCTTCGACGTGCAACGCAGAGAGAACGACAACGCTCTGAGATAAAATACAATAGAAACGATGAGATGAGACATCGTCGTTCGTTCGCGACACTCGCCCAGCGAAACGATATTATTACCAGTATCTAGCGTCCCCGTGTGAACCTTGAACGATCGTTCAAGAGCGCTCGAGGTTATAAGCAGTTATGCGTCTGATGTACGTCGATCGAGATAGACGGATGGACGGTGCTACGATTGACGCGTTGACAGTTCGCCGCCAGACATGTGCGCTGCTCGGCGCTCTTTAAGGTCGACGTCTCGTTAGCGAGAGCGGGATTCCTTCGTTTCTTCAACTGGCTGTGAAAAAGTGTGCAACGTAACTGTACCGAGTCCAAAGAGTTGAGTAGCGCGAACGTCATCGCGGTTTTCCTATTTTTTATTGCCCTTGATTGACCAAAGAGTAAGATTTTTTGGGGAAAAAATATTTAAATCATGTTCTATCTACATTTCTATAATTTTTTGGAGTTAAGTAATTTAATACATATATATATATATATATATATATATATATATATATTAATATATAAAGATTGGAGTTAAGCCAACAGTGATGATATTGCTTCTTCAGCTGGTTGCACAAATTGCATCACTATTAAATGGCCAAACTTGAAATATGAATTTAGGATCTCAAAACAAAAATAATTTTCCTCTGAAAGTACGCTCGCAAACGCTTCGTTCAAGAGATATTGACTTCTTAAGTTACAGAAGGAATGAATAATATAGGAATGAATAATGTCAAAATAATCTAGGTTTATTTTTTTTATTGCTTTACAATAATCAAAATTTAATTATTAAATGTTTTGTTCAAAATGATGGCCTTCAGCCTAGAGACAAGCATTGCACCTATCGATGAGAGAATGAGTGGCTGACTGACATTGCGCGTCTATAATTTTTTTGCACGCTTGCACTATCCTTCGTTTTAATGATTATTAATTTTGTTTTAGTTTTTTTTACAGTGCAAATACAAGCCTGTTAATGACCTTTCATCTACAAAACAAAAAAAGACATTTTGACATTATTCATTTCTGTAGTTCTGTAACTTAAGAAGTCAATATCTCTTGAACAAAACACATTTGCGAGTATATTTCCAGAGGAAAATTATTTATGTCCTAAGATCCTAAATTCATATTTTAAATTTGGCCATTTAATCTGAAAGCACCCTATATATCTCTCCGTGTTACTTCTATCCAGGTATATAGATATACATACATAAAACACTGGTCAAGATGGATCAAGAAACGGTCTACGGCACGCATGAGGATAGTCATGTTGTCATGTCGGAGAAGGTGCAGTCTCTGGCAGGCAGCATCTATCAAGAGTTCGAGAAAATGATAGCAAGATACGATGAGGATGTAGTGAAAGACTTGATGCCCCTGCTAGTCAATGTGTTAGAATGCCTGGATATATCTTATACCGAGAATCAAGAGCGGGAAGTAGAATTAGAGTTATTGAGGGAGGACAACGAGCAGCTCGTCACGCAGTATGAAAGGGAGAAACAATTGAGAAAGGCGTCAGATCAGGTAATCCTTTTTTTTATTAAATAATCTTTAGAATCTACAAATTTATGCTGTTCGAAATAATAATGCGACTATGAATACGTTTATCTCAGAAACTTCTCGAACTAGAAGATATATCCGAGGATGAGAGAAAGGAGCTTTTATCGAAGATTGATAGCTTGGAATCTATTGTAAGAATGCTGGAACTGAAGACTAAGAACTCCCACGATCACGGTACAAATGCCATTGGCGCTTCCAGTCTACCCATTCACAGTTCTTCTTTCTACAGTAGAGTAGAAGATTTCATTTTTCTTTTTTTTTTGTTTTATGTTATGTATTTTTATATATGTGCGTATTCTTGTATGCACTGTATAGTAAGAGGTGTGCGAAAAATATGGGATATAAATTTATTTTGTTTTTATCATTTTCTCCTTATTTGCATTATTTCTTCACTTTTTTACATTATTTCATATGTGATTATTTATGATGCTATCATTATTTGACACTTCACAATAAATAGTTATATATCTCTTTTGTAATATCCATTATGAATGCTTGCTCTCTATTCAAAATAAGTGATGTTATCGTTCAAGTTAAAGATTCTGTTGCTTATCGAATTTGTTGCTTACGTCAGTTGTTCCCTATTCGTTTTTGAAAACATGAAATATGTTTTGTATCTGTTTAAAAAATTGCCTCGCATATGCATTACATTTACTGGCATTTATTTACAGTTGGCCGGCTTGAGGAGAAAGAAGCTGAACTGAAACGCGAATATTCCCGGCTACACGACAGATATACGGAATTGTTCAAGACCCATGTCGATTACATGGAGAGGACGAAAATGCTGGTCGGTAGCACGGAAAGATTGGAGAACGTATCTACAAGTCGTGCGCCATCGCGATTACCCTCTCTCGGTCTCGCTCATATGTCGCGCAGCTCCGGGCCACTCAGCTACGGTTTTCAGAGTCTGGAGGCTAGCATGAACGCCGAGGATGTTCACGAGGATATCGTACCGAACGCCGCCAATTTAAGAACCGAGATGTTGGACAGTAGTAGCGAAGCCGCTATCGAAACGTCCGATAAGAGCCAGTTGACCGATCAACCGGTGCAAGAGAACAAGACTACGGCTATATCTAGACGTATGTTGTGTATGTTTGATAAGATATTTTGTTGCGAAAGATGCTCCGCTTGACAACTCAAAGTTCTAAGAGTGTACGTTTCCGCAGATGAAAGTCCAGAAACGGAGGTGCCCCCAACTTTGATGACACCAACGACACCGACCGCCGGCACGGAGAAGCTGGCGACTACGCCGGGAGGTAGAAGCAGAACCGAAAGGGAGCAACGAAGCGGCAATACATTGTATCAGGAATTAAGTTTCCAGGACGCTGATGCTCTAGGCGAGATGGATGAGGGCGCGGACATTACCGGTATTACATTCTCGCGCATATTATAGGAATATACTCGCATCTCAAAGTTTGTTTCTTGTAAAATTAAACCGATACACTCGTTTCATTTTAGGAAGCTTGGTACATCCTGGTGAATATGCTTCATCAGGTACGCACATTCATTATATACGCATTCTGAACAAACTCATATGTATATATATATATTCATTCATTCACTCACCCATTTTTCAAGTTAACAATTTCTAACAATTCCCTCAACTTGTATTTGTGTTTCATTTGCCTCTGCGTCCTATGCTGGCTCGTGTCACACTTGCAACGCGCGCGATCGCATGACACTAACTTATCGTGCAGTCAATGACAACTTCTTTGGTAAGATATACGCTAGTAATAATACTTTTTTATATGACATACATTTTTTATTAACATCAAATGTGTGAATGAGACAATTATTCTTAAACGAGCTTCCCATATGATAATCAATTATTGATAAAAGTTGATAAATACAATTATGGTACATATTGTTTATTGCAAAACGTTTCTTCTAATTTCTGAACTTATTGTTTTATAGTACATTTATCAGTTCTTTTTTTTACAGGTATGGGGAAGGAAGTGGAAAATCTTATTATGGAGAACAATGAACTGCTAGCGACAAAGTAAGCGCTTTATTACTAATACACAGTAATATAATTTCTATATATCAAAGTAGTCCAACATTAAATATTTTTTTATAGGAACGCACTTAATGTCGTCAAAGATGACCTAATTGTTAAAGTGGACGAATTGACGAGGTAAGTTAAATATATTTTATTGCAACATCTCGATATAATTTTTAGATATATTATTAAAAACTTTAACATATTTTTTTCTCAGCGAGCAAGAGATATTGCGAGAGGAGGTTCGAGGCTTACAGCAGGCGCGGGAACGATTGCGGCAACGAATCGCCGCCCTCGAGGAAGAACTGAAGAAGGCCAAGGAGGAAGCGGAGGCGGCAGCTAAAGCAACGAAGAGCGATGACGAGGAGGACGTGCCTCTGTCCCAGAGGAAGCGATTCACGCGAGTGGAGATGGCGAGGGTGCTCATGGAACGGAATCAGTACAAGGAACGTTTCATCGAACTTCAAGACGCTGTCAGGTGGACGGAAATGATAAGAGCCAGCAAAACCGTCCCTTCTAGCATCTCGGGTGGGAAGGGAGGTTCCGTATGGAAGTTGTACGTACATTTAATAACGTATTTGTCGAACTGAAGAAAGAAAGCGAGGAGGGAAAAGCGATTAATTCGCGCATCATTTCCATTCCAGTTTTAGCAATCTCTTCACAGGCCCGGCCGATCGAGGGACGTTGGTGCGTTCCGCGCATACGTTACCGCACGTGCGGTACAGCGCGCCGGCGAATCAGGTCGTTCCGGCGCCGCCCTTGGATGCCATGCGTAGACGTACGTTGAAAAGTCGTCAAGATTTTCTCGACCAAGGAGACACCATGTGAGAAATCAATCAAATTTTATACACATGCACGTAGATAGATATATATTATACATCGACGTGATGCATCGAGATCTGCCTGATTTTTATCTATTAGTTCGTTATCATATAGGTTCTCGTTTTCTTTCTCACACATTTTATGTCCTACTTCTTTTTTTTCCGATCATCTTTCTGTTTTTTTTTTTCCCTCCCCCCCAGGAGTATTTCTCGCGAATGTGAGAGTTTTACAACATGAGTAAACGCGTAATTTTTTACTCCGATATTTTCTTATCGTCAAAATTGTAATGACAAGTGCAGAAAAAAAGGTAATACCATTTTATAATTCACACGGGGCAGAATTTATTAAAACGAAAAGAACTTTGTATATATAATTTTCTGAATTGCTCATCTTTGCAGATTAGAATCCTCTTTGGTCAGTTGGGATCCGTAATCATGTCACGATTCACGGTATTAGTCTCAATTGCACTAAAGAGACGTGAGTCTTTTCTGAATAATTTATCCTGTTAACTGACGGGATTTGTGCGCGCATTGCAATATATGTATTAACCAATGTTTGCTTAATTTTGTAATCAATTTGACTCTCTTTAACAAGCATCTAGATTTTTATTAAATTTTAATCGTATTATCGAAATTGAAATAGTGTATCGTTTTACAAGACATCAAGATTATTCCTTCTCTTCTTGTTCTTTTTTTAATTAATATAACTTTATTTTTACAATTAAATCCCTTATCAAGAATCCGTTAAATCAAGTCTTATCAAATTTTAGCATGATATATTATACCATGATGTATACATTGCTCATAAGAGTGCAAGAACTTTGCACTAATTATGCCATTAGATAGATCATCAACTTTTCTCATAGTAATGTTTGAACAAAGAAAAGACATAACTTTGTAAATACAAGTTTGTACAATTTTTGAAGAAATAATAATAATATGCGATCATTATTGATCGACAGAAATAAATGAAGTTTTGATTACGTTATAAACTTGGCCTTTATTTCACTCTTGTTACTGCGCTTTTGGTCTTTTTGTTGTTCGGGTTTCGTCCTTGCCTCTCCTCGTGGCGTTATCAAGAGATACCTGGTTTTTCTGGCTTCGGGTGGGGTGCTTATTGGTCAGCAGGTAAATCTGTTCCGCTAACTACTTCTAACTACTTCCGCTTCAACGTCAGAATCTAAGAAGTATATATGATAGATATATTCATAGATCTATACTTATAACAATACATACCTTTATGCGCTAATGAATATACTGTTGGCTGTGAAGATGAAGGAATTAAACGGTCGGAGGAAATATGTATGGAAGAGATATGTATGTGAAATGGATAGTCGAAGATATCGGATTATACAGCCAAACAGTCGCACAGTTTGCTAAGAATTCGGGGGAAAAGTTTCGATAATCTTCTCCCCTTTCTTTTCCTCCCTTTGAAACTCGCGAATAATTAAGAGTACGATTCGTATCGTCTTTGCAGATCATCCGAAAAGCTCGTAGCGAGACGCGCGAACGAACGAAGGGAGCAGTATCGTCAGGTGCGAGCGCACGTCAAGAAGGAGGACGGTCGTCTGCAAGCTTACGGATGGAGCTTACCGGGAAAGCCAAGCGCTCCCGTCAGACAACCTCCTGTTCCAGTTCCGGTGTACTGTCGACCTTTGCAAGAAACCGAGCCAGGCATGAAGGTTTGTATTATCCCCTCTCTCCTTCCTCCTTTCTTTTTTATGGATTCAAATTATAAAACTAATATTTAAACTAATATTTAATATATTTAAACATATACTTTTTTATTTTGAAAATATAATTTAAATTTATTATCAAATATGTGAATGGTTTAGAAATATCTACTTTTATCCACAAAAACAAAATTTTATTCTTATTTATATTTTATATTTATATTTTTATTATTATATATTTATTATTATTATATTTATTATTATATTATATTTATATTTATATTTTTTATATTCATATTTTTTTATATTTATATTTTTAAAAGAATACAGAAAAAAAATATCAAGTATTAAATACTATTGACTATAGTGACAAATATTTCAATTTTAATCAGATCTGGTGTGGCGCCGGTGTAAATCTAAGCGGCGGTAAGACGCGCGACGGCGGATGCATGGTCGGCGGAAGTGTGTTTTACGCCGCCGAGGCCCAGGAAACGACGATCGGCAACGCGAAGACGGAGGCTGAGGACGCCGTCGAACATCTAGACAAAGAGCTTCAGGAGAGCGAGAACCGGCGGCTCGAAGCGGAACGATGGGAGCAACAGTTGAGTTCGCTCGTCTGGATCTGCACCTCGACCCAAAAGATGTCCAAGGTCACCGTGATAGACGCGAACAATCCGGCAGACATTCTCGAGGTGTTCAATGTTTGTCAGGGACACCTGCTCTGCATCGCGAGCGTGCCCGGTGCCAAGGAGAGCGATTACGCGCAATCCTCGAACGAGAACTCTATTCGCAATTCGGTAAATGGCAGCAGTACGACGAACGACAGCGAGAACAACAACGGCGCTTGTCACGAGGACGTTACGAATGCGAACGAGAACACCGAGCAGAATAACGGTCGAAAGAATCATCCGGATACCGATGCCGCAGTTGATAAGAATAAAAACGAATCTGACAATCAGTCGGAGGATCAGACGAACGAGAATACTACCGAGAAAACTGCCGAGACGGATCAGAACTCCACGACGAACGAGCCCCAGAGTCTGGAGAGTATAGATAGCGAGACCGCGAATTTGGGAAAGGTACACTTTGTACGATGCAACGTAGAAGCGCATCCTATACGATTAAATGACAAAGATATCGTGAACGAGGAAACGAAGGAGGAAGTCACCGAGGAGGAAACACCCATCGAGAAAATGTCATCCATACAACCGACCATGTGGCTCGGAGCCCAGAATGGCGCGGTTTTCGTTCATTCGGCCGTTGCCAAGTGGTCGGTGTGCTTACATTCTGTGAAACTGAAGGACGCAGCGTTAGCTATCGTGTACGTAGTTTTTCCAATAGTGATCGAGCAGATATGCACAAAAACTCGAGCGATAAAATCCCTCAACTTAATCTATTTAATTTCGACTTATAATCTTAATTCTAGAAAATATGGTTGATCAAAATTAACTTACCTGCATAAGTCTTTTACCGATGACAGATTGATGAAAACCTCTTTTCTCAATAGACATGTACAAGGCCGAGTCCTGGTCGCTTTAGCGGATGGAACTGTAGCAATATTCCGTCGAGGGGCGGACGGACAATGGGATCTGTCTCAATACCATGTGATTACGCTTGGTAGTCCTCAACACTCTATTAGATGCATGACCGCAGTCAGCGGTAAAACCGTGTGGTGCGGATACAGAAACAAGATCCACGTGATTGATCCTATTTCGATGACGCTTGAGGTATAAAAACTTCAATATCATCATCAACCCGCGATATCAATATGCAAAAATTACAGAGAAGAAATTCTGATGAATTAATAAAATTCTTATTTTCCAGTGCACAGTGGATGCACATCCTCGCAGAGAGTCTCAGGTTCGGCAATTGGCATGGCTGGGCGACGGCGTATGGATCAGCATCAGGCTCGATTCAACATTAAGACTCTATCATGCTCATACTTATCAACATCTTCAAGACGTCGACATAGAGCCGTACGTCAGCAAGATGCTCGGTACGGGAAAACTGGGATTTTCTTTCGTACGCATTACTGCTCTGCTTATTTCCTCGAATAGGCTGTGGATCGGCACCGGCAACGGAGTGATAATCTCGGTACCGCTGTCGGAGAGTAAGTTTGAAGCAACTTGAGGCAGACAATGTCGACGAAATTGACACTCGTTATATTCCCATAATATTGTTGCAGGCGCTGGCGGTTCAATGGCGGTGTCCAGAGTCCAGACCGCCGGTAATAAAGGCGACGCACCTGGCGTCGGAGTCAGGATCTTTGCGTCGGAACGAGGTGTCACACCGGGAAGCTTCATACCCTATTGCAGTATGGCCCATGCCCAGCTCAGTTTTCACGGACACAGAGACGCCGTCAAAATGTTCGTCGCTGTACCCGGTAAGCTTCGAATAATCAGAGTATCGTCGATTATTTTTTTTACACGAGAGATTTTTTTTTTTATACAATTTCATATCGAATCTTTTTCTAGGTCACGGTGGTCAGAGCGCGGTGACGGATGGGACGCAACCTGCGATGCTCGTTCTCTCCGGTGGTGAGGGTTATATCGATTTCAGAGTCGGTGAGTAAATTTTTGCCTGGTGATTTTGCGAGGTCTTAATTACAAGTTTTAAATAAAATCAAAATGTAGCGTAAAAAATGGAATAAACTTTTATCTTTTGCCGTGCGAAAATCAGTAAGGATTCCCGAGTCACGACTCACACTTTGGATAACAGATTATTGTAATTTCAGCAGATGAGGCTGAAGACGAGAGTGATGTGGCAACACACCTAATTGTGTGGCAAATGGTCAGGTATGCCCCCAGAGACAGAAAGAAAGAAGCAAGAAGAGTTTGATCGACTTCTATATCTCAATTTGAATTAGCATTTCTTTATCTATTCTGACAAACGTCATGTCATTAATCCTCGGTGCATCCTTTACTAATAGAACGATATTTTCCACTGTTGCACGATACAATAAAGTTCACTAACAACAGCATTTCTATAATCTTTTACATATACGTAAATTACTGTGGGATATACATCAAGTTTATACACAGATTGCGCTTGTGCAAACATTAAATGTGTTCAAGATCGAATTCAGAGGAAGAATTCTCTATCGGTACAATCTGGTATTTCTCACATAATTCCGATGCAAAATCTCCGATCTCTCGCTTCTCTTGTTAAAGAGAAGAATCTAGCACTCTGACCCTTTATGCAATTGGTATATCATGCATTACTTCTTTTATTCTCTGGGGGTTGGGCTTTTCCATCTGTCGTGTACAGATGTCACCACTCATGTCTGTCCTCTCCTTCATTCGAACATTCGTTCGCTCTAGTGGAAACGTTTACATTTTATAATCACTCTTACAGGTGATGGGGAAGAGACGGAGGAGGGCATGGACCGGTCGAACGCTACGGTTAACAATGGAGCGGAGGAGCACGGCGAGCAGAGTCATCTGATTGTGTGGCAAGTGCAGTGTCCCTTACCGATGCCAATAAACGGCTAGCCTAGAGAGGAAACAGATTCGTTGGACGATCTAGCTTTGTGTAGCGTAACATTACATCCGTCGTCGACGGATCATCGATGGATCATAAATTGTGAATCGTTGATATTCGCTGCGAACTAATGTGCTACACTTACATCTAGATATACATATATAAAGATCGTAGCAGAATATGTTAATAATTCCCAAGATAATTATCACAATTTTTCGTATTAGTAGAGCGGAGACGATTTTTTTTTTTAAATCGCCGGTCAGTTATCTTCACAAGATTCTTAAGTGAAGTCTACAAATCGAGATTCTTGAGTGAAGTCTGTAAATCGTATCGATACAATCTGAAGTCTCTCACACAGTTTCGATGCAAAATCTCCGATTTTCTCGCTTGTAATTAAATCGTATCCCTATAAAGCTTGCGTACGTATGGATCGTACGCGACTTAGGATCGAATAATTTAATTAAATAATTACGAAAGGTTTTTCTCTCGCGATGAATGTTCATTTCACGTTTTACGTGATGGAAAGAGAGGGAGAGCGTTATTTTTCTGCCGATAATTGTGATAATATGCGAAGGCGACATTGCAGGTCGCGAGATGAGTTTTGAAGCTGCCGTGTATGACATTTGCTACATTGCTGCAATAAATATCCGTTCAAAGTACTTCGCGCATGTACCTGTCGAAGACAGGCAGAATATTTCGCCGTTTATACACGCGATATACAAGAAATAAGGTGCGTGCTATCTCAGGCAGTCTTTTTAGATGTAACATAATATTAATTTCCCCGTCGGAGAGAATATATTATTTTCCTGACCTAATCAATTTTATTCGCGTACGTCGTGTTGAGCGCAATATAATGATAATAATAATATATATATATATATATATATATATATATATATATATATATATATATATAATTATATATAATAATAATTAATATATAATATATATTCCTCTCTTCTCTTGATCAAGCATCGTCAAATCGTGCCCGGTGAAACGTAGAATTTTTCTGCGATTTACACGATTCATTTATTAGGAATGCAACGCATCAATGATGTAAATAACAACAAAATGTTTATATAGCGCCCCATGTGTGTGTGTGCGTGCGTGTAGATTCGTTATTTAATTTCGAGCGGAGTCATTTTATAAGTAAGACACCCCCCTGTTCTCTCTATATTCTTACAACTTTATAACTCCAACTCTTTAGTACGCTGCCAAAGAAGTGGGACGACGATCCAATTATGTATTGTTTACATTATTTACAACGAGGATTATGCTTCGAACGCATATGCTCTTGTGTCTTTCCGCTCTCGGCCGAGTCGTCAGATAACAACCGGATTGATATTGAATTTTGTAAATCGCCATGTCGAAATGACATTTCCCCAATCCTTCGACTATTTAGATACGTGCAATAAGAGAGCTACGCACTGTCGGGCGAGCTGGCTTTTAATGTCGAGCTCGGAATTGTACCTGGCTCAGGTGGTGTTGTGTAACGGCATTAATAAACGGAAAAGTTACAGAAGAACTAAATCTTATTTCGCGATTTAGCTATCCGATCCTTCCACTGAATTAAAAATTTGCGAAAGATCGCGCGACCTGAATTTCTTTTAGCTTTTTCTGAAATGTGAAAAGTAATATTTATATAATTTATATTAACAAGATGTCCCGCACACAAAATCAGCAGACGTTCTTTTTAACAGCAGATGCTCTGGCCAATTTAGAATCGATTTTTTTCTCAGTGAAGAGAAAGTCATCATCTTTTGCAAATTTCCTATTTTTACTATTATATATCTTAAATCTTAAATTAAAAAATTCTATTGAAATAAAAAACTATTTGAAATTAATTGAAGAATGTAATTTTGTTAATTTGTTGATTCCGCAAAATTTAGTTTGCAAAAAGCTTTTCTTCTCCAATTGTAGCTCGGAAATTATTAACGCCTCGATATTTTCGCTGAAGAAAAATAATCTCCAGAGAAAGAATATCCGGTGGTTTTAGAACATTCTGTATGTGTGCAAGTGTGTGTGTGTGTGTGTGTGTGTGTGTGTGTCATGATTAAAATATATAGCAAAATTCACAATTTCTTTTTTTGTCTGTTCTTTTTCTTCATTTTATAGATATTCATCTATTAATTTCTTCTGAAATTATTTTTTGCAGCTGGATCTGTAATTTCTGTAGACAATGCATAGTTGAACGATTACAAATTAATCTTCTATTAGAAAAAGGTGTACATATATTGATCCATTGATCGATCCATATATTTTACTATTTTCTTGAACTATTTTCAAACTGTAGCAAAGAGAGAGAGAGAGAGAGAGAGAGAGTGAATGATTGAAGCTTCGCGAGGGATGTGAAGTTCTATTTTTATTAAACAAAATATAACCCCTAGGAGTAAGCTGTCAAGTTATTCGCTTAATTTTGCTTACATTTGTAGACGGTTTAGTTATCTGTAATGACACCTTCCACGAACAGAATGTGTGTGATGCGTTCTCGATAATCTAATCATAAAACTTTTGAAGTATATTATATCATCACCTGAGAATTTACAGGTATTTCAATTTATCTTATTTATAAATCGCATCTCTTTCCAAAACACACGAGAATGATATGCTTATATGCCAAGAAGAACAGGAAAATCAAAATGATGTCTAAATATGGTCAAATTTTAGTTTGTTAAAATTACATCAAATTGCATAAAATTTTTATGTTTTCTTGACGTCCACGATGACATAATTTTGACATTATTCCTTTGACTGTTCAGAATTATTGATTAAGACATCAAGATAGTAATTAATAAACGTCATATTTGACTGTTCATGATACATTTCATTTTTATTACCAATGTATATAAGTACAAATCACAAATAATATTAGTTTTAAACATTTTATTGCACAGTAATAGTAAAGATTATTGTTATTCTTTCATTTACGTTGACCAGAAGTGTTCAATCAGCGCTTCATGGATTCTTCAGCTATCTTCAATGATTGATTTTTAAAACGGTTCATCATGGCACTTAAATCTTATATACAGGATCAGGTTAATGAAACTTTAGGGTCTTATAGGAAATTGAATTTGGAACAAAAAAGTTCCTATAAAGATAATAGGAAACGCTTCGTTAAAAAGTTATAGCTAATAAACTCTCTGTAATTAATCGCGGGCTAGTAAGAGCCAGACGCGGATGGTAGTGCGTCAGTTTAATAGAAAATTAAGTTTTCTATGAAACTGATTATGTGCACAGGGCACGAAATTTACTTGGTCCTATACTAAGATTTAAAAAAAAAAATCGGCGTCTGGCTCTTACTAGCCAGCGAATATTTAAATTTGTTATATCACTTGAGAGCCTTAAAAATTTCTTTAAACTCTCTGTAATTAATTATTATCAATTATTATTATCTCTAGTAAATAATTATGATCAAAATTTAATAAGAACATTTTTATGTTTGCATTTGCAATGTTTGCACCACGAATGTAGTATTTACACAAAGACCATCAAAAGGAGGTTTTTTCAAGCTTTTTTCGTTGTTTTGAGCTTATTTTCTTTTGAACGCCTTATCAGAATTAAATGAAATTGTCGTAATTTAATTTGTCATTTAATTACCCATCAGATTTATTTTGTTATTTTTTTCAAATGAATGAAGGGTTTTGAAGTTATTTTTAAAAATTATCAAAAGATGATTTTTCCGAGTTTATTGACTATAACTTCTTAACGAAGCATTTCCGAACTTATGTTTATAGGAACTTTTTTGTTCCAAATTCAATTTCCTATAAGACTCTGAAGTTTCATTGACCTGACCTGGAATATCCTGTATAAGATTGTTTCACGTGTAAAGATTTTTCGAATATAAAAACAAAAAGCAGGGGTGAGTCTGGCTCGGTGGTCTGGCTGTTGACAATTACACGAAAGGAAGAATCGAAAGAATAATATATAAAAGAAGCGTATAAAAACATCCATCCAGGGTTTATTTTTGCAGAAGAGAAGACGATTGTTCTTCTCCCTCATCTTCGGGAATCTCTTCTGTGCGGAAGAAGCAATCTCTACTTTTCGCGCCAAGATTTTGAATAAGAGATTTCAATTCAAGATCTCAATCCCGCGAGAATCGAAGGATGCCGAAGGTGTGTTCGGACTTGGTCCGTTTCATTCGAACGGTATCGCCTCTCCTCCCTCGTCGACGCGAGGCCGATTCTTCCCACCCGAGGTCCGTTCTCCTCCGTCATTCGTACGAACGCGATAAAAGCTCGTCGTCGTCGTCGCCGCCGACCAGTTACCCAGTCTTCCTACGTCGTCGTGAGATCTCGAAAAACCGCTTCGTCGCGCCTCGCTCGATTGTCTACTACAGGAACTGCGCATCCAGCTGCGAGAGATCGATCGGCAAAATGGACCGTCCGGTAAGAGATCCGGCATCGGAACAACTGAACAATTACAAGAGGACTCTCAAGGTAAGAGATCGTCAACATGCGTGCCATACGCAATTACAGCGGTGCTCAAACGCTTTTATATTTGAATACGATTGATCCCGCTTGATTTTTTTATTTTTAAATTTGTTAATATTTTTAAACTTTTTGGTCGCAACAAAATATATAAATTTGTGTATGATTGTACAGACAATTTTTTTTTAATTCTTCAAATTTAACTTTTTCTGAAAAGAAAGAAAGCGAAAATTATTCTTATTATCTTTTCCTAGATACAGAGAAAGAAAGTATATATATGCAAATTTTACACGCAATATACAAATATATATATTTATATTTGATTGAGTATGGATTTTTTTTCGAGATATAAATATATATTTATATTGACAATTATAAAAATTCTATCTATGCAATTATTCCAAAATTTAAAATTGTCGCATTTGAAATATTCATCTACACATATACATATGTATACGTACTTCGTCGAAGCTTAATTTAGCGAAATCTTCTATCTATTATAATATATTAAAAGATCTCTGACATGTTTAAATATTTAAGGAAGAAGTTAAGGAAGAAACAAATGTCTCTCATTGTCGGCTGTTAAAAATGCTGATTATATTGACTTTCGGTAGAACATTTTGTTGTACATTATTAAATTAATTATATTTACGACGCAAAATTGAGAACAAAACTATAAGTCAGTTATTTTGTCGTTCTGAATCCTCTCTGTTGCTTAAGCAAAAAATCATTATCAAACCGAACAGTTTGCGTCATTATGACATTGTGAAATAAAATAATAATCTCGTGTAATTTCAAATCAGATTTTTCAAAATATAAACATAAATATAGAAGTCTGAAGGAGAATATTTCATATTCTGCGATATATGTGCCATAAATATCGATCTTAAAGTAAATAACTGTAATTTTTTGGCTAAATTCACATTTCATAACTGCAATTACAGTGATGATTTATGATATTTACCCAGTTTACGCACAAGGATTCATATTACAATTTATAATATATTGTAAACTAAATCCTGCTTACAGAGTCAAAACACTTACAGCGCTACATCCACTATTATACAATGAATTTTATCAATGTAATTTTTTCAATTCTCTCTCTCTCTCTCTGTCTGTCTAATTGTAAGGTATTGGTATATACAAACATAATTTCTAGTATTTTTCCGATAGCCTCCGGTCTCTCAGTAGCACATCGTATAAAAACCTTGTCCGCATTAAACATAACTGAAACTTATAATGCGGAATTCTAATCTTAGTTTCTATGTTTCTACTTAGTAATGCGGGGCTCAAAAGATAAACATATATGATAAGAATGGAAATCTATTTATATGTAATTTATTTGAGAAAAATTCAAATGATATGCATACAAGAATATGACATGCTATTTTCTCTCTTCTTCTATATTCTGACATATAACAGAAATAAAAGTTGGATCAAAAAAATACTGTCTATTATATACAAAACCTATCAATAATTAAAACTGCAATCATTCCCCCAACCTTTACATCCTCTAGATTTGTATGTTGTTAGGGTCAACTCACACAAGCGCTTTTGTAGTACTAAATCATCGTATTTTTTTAATTCGTAATATTTTTTTATTAAAATTATTTAAATTTTATGAGATTTCTTACGTGAGAAATCCTAATTTCAGCTGGTGCATTTTTTTGCGAAAATGTTTGAAATTAGTTTTATTTATATACAGACACACACAACTGTTGATTGTCAGCTAAGGCGTATTTATTTGATATTCTTTCCTTTTTTATACATTAGTTGATGGCCTTTACGCCGTCTATGAAATATATATTTGACATACAAAGAGGTTCATTGTTTGAAAATCCAAGGAAGAACCAAGAATTACAGAATCTTAAAGCGTTTAAAGCACGACAAACATTGTGATTTATCGCCACGCATTTTAGATTTTTCTTATTGCGATTCGCAATTTGTCTCTCTCTCTCTTTCTCCGGCAGATCATCCTCGAAAAATCACAGAGCTTTTAGCTGTCAGCTTTCCGCTATTTACGAAGATGATTGAAGAGCTAATGTCGTGTTTGTATATTTTTTACTTAGATCAAAGTGATTTGTTTTGCACGACAAATTACATATATGTTTAATAGATACGGCTGAAAATAGCTAAACTCCGATTGCGTTATAGTGGCGTGATGAAGCGTAGATATGGATAAGTTAAATATTATCCCGATTGAGCGGTATTTTTACAATCGCGTCTATCAGATTAAATCAATAAAATGCTCAAATAAATACTTATCTCGCGACACCATATGATGTATCGGTGAAATGGCGCCACTTTACCATAAAACATTCAGGTGAAACTTATTCAGGTCATTTAAAAAAAAAAACTGTGCTTACTCGCATATAATTTACATTCTGAAGAAGTTAGCAACGCAGATGCGTACTGGATGCACTAGGTCGACGACGACAATTTGAAGATAACATGCACTGTCATGTCGAAGCAAAAGTTGCATATTATTCGCGTGCAATAAAATCGCGCAGCGAGAGGTGCGCTTCGCAAAAAAAAATAAGTAGTCAACGTAACATGCAAATTAACTGCAAATTAACTGCGACGTTCCGATAATCAACACGCATAGATGTAGAAATCGTATCGCACGCGCTATCATACAATCTTGCTGCATGAAGGCTTTCTGAACGTTGAAATGATAAGAGGAAAAAATTCTCTTGGACTTCAATGTATAATATAAATGTAGAATTAGAAATTAAATTAGAAAAAAATATAAAACCAATAATATAAATTATAAATAATAAAAGTAACTAATAAATAAAAATGTGTAATAATTAAATTAAAATTAGAGAAATATATAAAACATTATTAAACATTAATACATAAAAAAAAACTTGTACGCAACAAAAAGTTTAATATTTATTCCTAAAAAATAACTTTGAAAAAAATTTTCTCTTGAAAAATAATTTTCCCATAAAAAATAAAAAATAAAAAAATAATTTTCCCCTAAAAAATAACCCTAAAAATAAAAAATAAAAACTGAATATGGAATCAATAGTTAACTAGCCAAGTACTTAGAAGCAATTCAGTTTGTGAGGATTTGTAATTTGAATAGTATTTGTCATAAAATCAATCTTGTATTTATAGAAATGTTATAGACAGATTCTCTCCATAAAATTAAAACGCATCTTATTTTTATTAACAGAAACCTTATTTTGAATAGTATATCACAAATTACACTATTATAGAGTTTATTAAGGGTGTTATATACTATAATATCACATCATATTGTTGATGTTAAGTGCGATTAGGATTCCTTTGATTTGCAAAGTATGTCTTACAGGATGTATAATTTGAAAGAAAATTTTTCGTGAACTCTAAGTCGCATAAAACAAATTTACACCAAAGCAAAGTATAAAAACTTGATGTACCCGGGTCGCATTAAGACGTGTATGTACATATTATAAATATATAATTATTTTAATAATGTTTCTTAATATATTATAATAGTTTGAAAATCTTAATTTTAAATATTTTATATATTATCTTGAATTATATATTATTTTCTATTATCTAATATGTTGATAATATATAATATAATTTGTGCAAGATAATTCTCGCGATTAATATCGGTTTATTTTTTATATAAAAATATCAGTTTTTAACTAACTAATAAAACTAAATAATTACCAATTTTTTACTAAAAGCTTTCGCAACAATTGCTTGTCCGAGAGAAAACCAGCGTTTTCTAATTTAAAGAAAAGAAAACACGCCGCGATAATATTGCGAGCAAGGTACAGCAATGTGATTATGACACAACGATAATTGCCGTAACAAGACGTCGAATGGGGTTCTTAGATGATAGATAGGATGTCGAAAGAGCGAGGATCCTGCACGTTTATACGATCGACGAACGAGATTATTTTTATCATATTATGATTTTATCGCGATTTTTATCATATAAAAAGCGCACTCACTTCTAGTTTGTTCATTAGCGAAATGAATAGTGACAGAGGGCGTCATGCCCGTCGCGGTTTCTGCCTTGCGTTTTGGAAAAGGAAGAAAAGATCTAATCACGAGAAGATTTCTGATTGTGTAACAGATTTTATATGGCTGTTCATACAATGATTAAGATGTCGCTTAATTATTTATGTGTGTTTGTAATAATTAAAATTCAACAAGTGTCACAGAGCCTTTCAGATTCTAAAAAATGTTGCTCTAGTTAATAAACGGAACTATAAAACAAAATATAAAATATATGACGTGACTGAAGGACTTTTCTTATAATTTTTTTTTTATTTTTCTTATCTTTTTAATTTTTGTTTTTATTTATTTATTTATTTTTTTATAAGATTATATAGATCTCGTGTTCTTTTAATTTTTGACAAGAAAATTGTTTTATATAAAATAAATTATTTCGCGCGTCTCAGTCGACGAATAATTAATGTACAACTATCTTTTTCACAGGATGAGGCACCTGTATTATTAACTGCAAATGGAGCGCCCGTCGCCGAGAAAAAGGCCAGCCTCACGGTTGGCCCTCGTGGACCCATGCTGCTGCAAGACTTCGTTTACCTGGACGAAATGTCCCATTTCGACAGAGAAAGGATCCCGGAACGAGTTGTGCACGCTAAGGGAGCCGGTACGCTTGCTTTATTTCTTATAGTGCGCACACAACTTTAATATATTATATCTATTATTTTCCTGCGTAATTTATAATTTTTATAATCTTATAATTTTTATTATAATTTATATAATCTATTATTTTTATTAACAACTAAAATATTATATCTATTATTTTTATTAACAACTAAAATATTATATCTATATTTTTTATTAATTAACTTCACGCGTATTTTTTTCTTCTTTTCCAGGTGCGTTCGGCTACTTCGAAGTCACCCACGATATCAGCAAGTATTGCAAAGCCAAGATATTTTCCAGCATCGGAAAGAGGACTCCCATCGCAGTGAGATGCTCCACAGTCGGTGGCGAAAGCGGTTCTGCCGATACTGTCAGGTAATAAGCAAGAAAAATGCCATAATAGTGTAGTGTGAATTATTATTAAACTTTGACCTGCAGAAGTTTTAAATATTCAAAAGATGAGATAACTATGTGTATGCCCTTTCATTTGCCTTTTTATACATTTAAATATGTGTCACAAACATATATAAAATATTTAAAATATTATATATAAAATATTAATATAAAGTACATATACATATAATTATATATTAATATATTAATATTATATAATATAAAATTATATTTATATTATAAAATATTAATATTATAAATTATATAATATTGATATGTTAATATATATTATATATTAATATATTAATATAATACAATATTATATCCTATATATAAAATAAAAAAAATGCTAACATAAATAGTTATTTTAACGAGTAAATCGTTGGAGTAAATATGATGCAGTTTCCGCCATAAATGTTCGCAATACTTTTATCATTTAGTAGAAAGCGAATGAATCGCTCCTGCGGTTACGTGCGTCCGCAACGCGAATATTGCACTCGACTTACTTTTCGTAATACAATGATTTTTCATCATTCAACGGTGGTGCAATAGAGAAAAAATGATTTTTGCAAGAATTGCATATTACTCCTCTGAATTGTGCTTCACTGACGCAACTATACATAATTCGAGTGGTGAAAGATTAAATAATAATAAAATGAATAGGCAAAAATATTCTCACATATATATATGTATATATATATATATATATATATATATATATATATATATATACATATATACATATATATTTCTCTAATTTTATTATCGATGTTCCGTTTTACTTTTTCAGAGATCCGCGTGGATTCGCCGTAAAGTTCTATACCGAGGAGGGTATCTGGGATCTCGTCGGCAACAATACGCCGATCTTCTTTATTAAGGACCCTCTTTTCTTCCCAAGTTTCATACATACGCAGAAGAGAAATCCCGCAACCCACTTGAAGGTCCGTTCGAATGTGATAGCCAATACAGATAGCCAATTAATTCAACGATCAAGTGCATTTATGTATAAAATGCTTTTTTTATATTAGCGTATGTGGAAGTTAAATGATATTGTGAAGTAGAGATTATATTAATAAATTTTTTTTTTTTAGGATGCTGACATGTTCTGGGACTTCATCTCCCTCAGACCCGAGACGACGCACCAAGTTATGTTCCTCTTCGGCGATCGAGGCATTCCCGATGGACACCGCCATATGAACGGCTACGGTTCTCATACATTCAAATTAGTCAACTGCAAGAATGAGATAGTCTACTGCAAATTCCACTACAAGGTTCTTATTTCAAATCAGAAAAAAATAGCAGTATAGCTTGATCTATCAATATCAGAATTCTTTGAGACATTACAAATATTTGATGATAATCGACAGACCGATCAAGGGATCAAGAATCTCCTCGCGGAGAGAGCCGCCGACCTCAGCGCTTCCGATCCTGATTACTCGATTAGAGATCTTTACAATGCTATCGCTAGAAAGCAATATCCGTCTTGGACGTTTTCCATCCAAGTAATGACCGCTGACCAAGCGAAGACCTTCAGGTGGAATCCATTTGATTTGACAAAGGTAATTATTACTCTTTGCTTCTATCGGTATTCTACTCTATAAGCAGAGTTTCGCTTTTTGAAAATTATACGAATTTCTCTTATAGGTATGGCCTCACAAGGAATATCCGCTGATACCAGTGGGCAAACTGGTACTGGACCGCAATCCCGAAAACTATTTCACTGATGTGGAGCAAATGGCCTTTGATCCGGCGCACATGATACCTGGTATTGAGCCGAGTCCCGACAAAATGTTGCAAGGTCGACTTTTCGCTTACGGTGACACTCATAGGCATCGCTTGGGACCGAATCATCTTCAGTTGGCAGTGAATTGTCCTTACAAGGTAACACTTTGTTTTGCGACAGGATAAACCATCTGATTCCTTGCATTTTTTTTCTAGTTACGATAGAGAACCTCACGTTTCCTACATTATATTTATTTCACAACTTCTGATAATTTTTATTCATATTTCTTCAAAAAAAAAGAAGTAAAAACTTTTTATCCAAGTAACATATATATATATCCCTAACAACACACATGTTCAAAAGCTGTCCAGAGGACATCCACAGGATGTTTTATATCCTCTGGGTGATCTCTAGATGTTTTTTGAACATACATGTTGTTAGGGATTCCACACTTTATAATATTTATATTATGAAAAGATAAATTTTGCAACTTCGGATTATGTTTCCTAAGAATATTTTATATGGATTTAAGCTATTAATACAAGTTATTCGAGAGATATAAATATACATAAATTATTATTAATATATTTTATATAAATTATTATTATTTCCAAATTAATATTTTTAGCAAAGGTTGCTATTTGATTAATATAAAAAAAAAATTATTATATTACTATATTTTTATCAACATACATCACATTATTTGATTAGTATATAATATTTATTGAAACATATATCTCCTAAAGATTAAAAAATGTAATTATTTATCCCATAGGCGATCTCCACGATGCATTATCAGCGAGACGGTAACATGGCTGTATACAATCACGGGAGTGCGCCGAATTATTATCCAAACAGCTTCTGCGGACCGAGGGAGTGTCCGGCCGTTCGTTCGCCGCCGTTCCACGTGAGCGGGGACGTGGACCGTTACAATCCCGACGACGAGGACGATTTCGGTCAGGCCACTATCTTCTGGAAGAAAACCCTCGACGAACCCGCTAGGGAGAGATTGGTGCAAAACATGGTCGGGAATCTGCGCAACGCCTCGCCGTTCATCGTGGAGCGTGCCGTGCGAAACTTTGCCCGAGTGGACGTCGATCTTGCTCAGAGATTGACGGAGGGCTTGCGCAAATACGGGATACAGATCAACGCCTTGGGAAAATCAGCCAATCTCTAAAGAGGATTTATATCTGTCTCTTTCTCTTTCTCTCTGAAATGTTGTATTATAACTTGTCCCTAACAACACACATGTTCAAAAGATGTCCAGAGAACATCCACAGGATGTTTCATATCCTCTGGATGACCTCTAGACATCTTTTGAACATACGTGCTGTTAGGGGTGTAGCTTTTGCTACTTAAATACGTAATATATTTTACAATATATAATATTTTATATTGTTTATCAGAGATTGTTACTGAAAATATTTCTTTCCGCAATGTTATATACTGCTTTTAATTATCGAATTTTTTTCATCCTGGAGTTATTTCTCCTTGTAACGCTAATTACTACTTTACGAGGGTGTAGGTGCGAACCTATTCTATGGTGCCTTTTACATAAGATAAATATGTATCTTGCCTATTCAAGGAGGATGAAAAGGAAAAAAAATGCATTATTCTACTCTTTACCATTTCCTACCGTATTTTGCTACAACCGTTATCGATTTTAATGTTGTAAATGAGTATTTTTTAAGCCTGATGATTCTTTCGAAGAAAAACGCGTTTGTGATGGGAATTTATGTGTAAATAAAATTTAAAATTGCTATACAGATGCATTATATATATCGCAGCGTTTTTCTATCATTTCCGTGGCTTTTGTCTGCGAACAAAAGGATTGGAAGATCTTTTACCTTCGCGTGAATTCTCAAGGTAGACAGCAAAATGAGTCATACCTCCAATTAGGGTAACTTGTGGCAACATAGCTTTTTCGACTGCATTTAAACTGCATTCAAAACGCATCCGCTTTTATTCGTCATTTTGAAGTCGAACCGAGAGTTTCGTGAGAGATACCGTCTTCATCCTTTTCATCATCTTTTAATCGATAATTAAAGTATAAGTGCGTAAAAAGGAATAATTTTATTTTTTAAAAGGTAATTTTTATTTTATTTAATTTTAATTCAATTCAAATTTTATTTTATTTCAATTCAAATTTAATTTAATTTAATTTTAATTCAAATTTTATTAATTTTAATTCAAATTTAATTTTATTTCAATTCAAAGTTATTTTATTTTATTTCAATTTAAATTAAATTTTAAAATTGCTATAAAAAAATTTAAAAAATTTTTTATAATTTTCGTTTCCTCTCTCTTCACTATTTAGTTTAAACGAAGTAAATTGTAGTTCGAAAGAACAGATTCTCCAACAATAAATAAGCGTTACGTACGTTTAAATGCGCGCTTTGCAGCGTGACACTTCCGGCCAAATTCCTCATCCGAGATGCTGTAGGTGCATACACATACAATTACAGCACAGCTGTTCGCTTCACGAATCCCATCCCCGTCACGGGATGCTGTCAACAAACGTACGCGTTTGCAGATAAATCCGATGCGTCGACGGACTTGAAGCTCTCTTCCGAGAAGGTCTTTCTTCGTATGTAACTGTCAACCGCGCACGATTAACCTGCGCGACCAATTATTATTATTTTTTCTTTGGTAAAAAATAATGGGAAGTGAAAATGCAGTCACGTTGTCTTTGCAGATTCCCCTCGCAGCGCAAATCGTGGGTGTTCTTTTTATAGAGTAGGCTCTCTGACCTTCTGTTCCTTCAAAAGCGTACTCGGAACAGCTTCTCCTCTCGTGTGGATGCAGATCATGTTACGACTAATCTTTTAAATAATTATTTATATACACACATTGACATCCAACTCTATGACAGACAGGTATATATATTTATATATTATTATGCACAAGAGTTTTATCTGCGAATAGAATCTTACAAATATTCTTTTTTTTTTCAATATATTGTTCTTTTGTGCATTGATTGATTTATCCTTGTATTGTTGTCGTTGATATTTATCAATCACTATAAAGAGTAATTGGAAGATCTCGATGTATATAATTGAATGATGTTTTGTCAGGAACAAAGTTTTGGTCGGTGCCGGAGTAATATGGGGTGTAACCCTTTGCTGTCTTTTCTTTAGTCGCAAGTTATTAAGACCCGTGGCACTATTAAATTTCATCCCTGCTATCTTATATCGGTCAGTTTATCAGTTCTCTCTGATAAAAAACAGTGCAAAATATTTATAAGAGATTTGCATTTACTGTTTTACTAATCAGAGAACAATTTTCATCAATAAAACAATTAGTGAAGTGTTAACAATTAAAAACTATATGTGCTATATTTTTGAAGTAATTTCTATTAATAATGTATGTTCCTAACAGCTTTTTTAAACATTCGGTTTGTGAGTTTTTTCTCGTTGCTCCGTTTGTCTTTAATATTGAATAAAATTCCATTTATTTTTTATGATTATTTAGCAATCAAAAAATGAAGAATGAAGAAGATGAACAACAACATAATGCGGATGATGCTGGTACATCAATGAATTGTGATAATAATGTACATTCAAATGAGCAAAATGAAACGCAAAATGAAGAGCAAAATAAGTGCGTAGCTAAAATTTATAGTAAAGACATAAAAATGATAATAGTTGAGTCTTCAACTAATGAGTTTTCAACTAATGTTAATTATATATATTTATTTCAACTAATGTTAATTATACATATTTTATTTCTTGCGTTAACAGACAACTAATGCCAAATTTTATGTTGGGAGGATTAACGGGAGCGTCGCCACCGAAATTTGTGTCTTTTGATGAAATTATAAAAACTGCTAATGGAATGAAAAATATGGCCTTAGCGCATGAAATCGCGGTAGATAAGAATTTTCAATTGCAAAAATTGGAACCGGAAGACGGTAGTTTTCATAGGCGAGTAAAGGAAATAATGCATAAAGCTTTTTGGAATCTGTTGGCGAAGAAGTTGGCCGAAGACCCGCCAGATTATTCGCACGCACTGATTTTGTTGACAGAGATTAAAGAAGTAATTATATAATTTCTTCTCGTTTTTGCGACAAATCGAAAAGGAAATGTCAGATATCGTCTAACAATATATTTTCTATTCATTTCAGTCCCTGGACGAGCTTGTACCGCCGCAAAATTCCAGAATCAAAGAAAATATCAGAGAAGTGCTCGATCTAGACTTGATCAAACAGCAAGCGGAGAAAGGTGTATTAGATTTTCATCATTATGCGCAGTACATAATCTCTGTTATGAGTAAGATTTGCGCGCCGGTCAGAGACGACAAGATCAAAGAGCTCTCGCAGCAGGTGGACATAATCGAGACGTTCAAAGGTGTCATGGAATTGTTGCAGTTAATGAGATTGGACTTGGCGAATTTTACCATCACAATGATGAGGCCGAGCATCATCGCCTTGAGTGTCGAGTATGAGAAGGCAAAGTTCGCCGAATTTTTAAAGATTAATTCAAACGGTCTGCAAAACACGGAGAAATGGTTGCTGAGACATTTCGATCCGGAGAAGATCGCGAGTTCATCGAGCAGCGATACCAGTAACATAAGACAAATCACTCATTCTCTAGTAACAGAGGCGTATCTCGATCTCCTGGAATGGGATTTCAATCCAATTGCCGAAGTATGGATTAATTTTTTTATCGAAAAATATGTGGAATTTTATGTTACTTGATAAATAGAGATGTAAAAAAACGATTTTGTTTCTAATAGAAGAAAACAGTTGAAAAAAAAAACAAATTTTGCTTTTTTCATTATTTTTTAAATATAATATTATTTTTCTTTATATTTTTTTGTTAACATAATAAAAGAAAATTAAAGTTCTTATATTTCTATTTTTTTTTTTTTTTCGAAAGTAATGTTAATGGATTAATGAGACTTTTGCGGCAAATTACATCAAATTCTACATGATTCGGATAATTTTCAATTAGATGCATAACACAAATTTTTATTAATTAAAAATAGTAATTACATTACTATATAGCCAATTGGAATGCAAGTTACATTTAAAATAATAATGGTTAATTCAAATCTATCATATTTAAAAAGTTAAATAAAATGGAAAAACAATTTGCAGTAATCAAAATATAAAGATATTAAATATCTAAAAAAAAGACGAGGTTTGTTGTTTTTTTTCATAAAACGTTTTTTATTTAAAAAAAAAAAACTTTTTTTTCTATTTATATCTCTATTGATTTATTACAAGCTAGGCGTGTTTTATTTAGACATTGATGCTGGATCAAGGAAGAATTCTGGAATTGCGCGACATAACCAGTAGATTGAGTGTCATCGGTTCTGTGATATTGTTGGTTAATAATACAATCGGTGCGCCGATTCACGGGATTTCAAGTTTTAAGAAGAATATTAAGGAGCACTTGAATGCATTGTTGGACTCTGTACATTCCAACAAGTATGTTCAGCCATAATTGAAGACGAATTATAATTATAATTAAAATATATTAATCATTCGCTTTTTTTCTCTACAAACTTTATGGTTTTATTAGCTCAGAATATTATACTCAGAATTTATTAATACAATTCTACCGCTACAGGGATTTGGAAGCTGCGATGCCAAATATTGTACTTCAAGTAAAAGGAGATGTGAAAGCGACTTTACGGGAAGTCGATGCTCCCGAGTTGTCTCCAGAATTAGAAACATTATTGGAGGGTCAGATAGCCGATCTTGTAGATACAAAACATAAGATCAGATATCTTGTCAGTAAGTATAAAAATCAGTTTGACGATATTAACGCTTTGGGCTATTAATAAATATCGTTTTAGGTTTGCGAATTAGACAATTCCTGCAGAAAATCATTCAGACGCAATCTGTTGCGCCCCAACAAGTACCGCCAGGTCTCTCCTCGCTGCAAGAAGAATTAACGGCCATCGCTGCTCGATTTGTAATACTTATCTCGCATAATCGTAGCGTATTTGGTGAATATTACCAGGATATTGTCGCAAACGCGTTTGCGAAAAATGATGTTGACAATAACAAGGAGATGCATGGAGCACATACCATGGAATTGTAAAAAATGGAAATAGAGACAAAAAGTGAAATTATACACGTATAATATTAATATATCTTCGCGAATCTAGCTATGCCTCTTGTTCTGAGATATGCACGATTATATCGAGATTGTTTATAGCTTCAGTCGATTATATAAATTTTTCTTAATACAAATCAGATGATAAGCATCGAATTGCATCCATATTCATTGTGCATCTCTTTTACTAGCGATATGATGGATTTTTCTTTTTCGAATGCTATATTGAGATACGGGTGTATATCATTTTTCATATTTATGTTCATTTAATTGTGTATAATATATGAGATATCCGCAAATTATATATATATATGTACAGGGTTAGGTCCCACCAAAAGTGGCCACTCCCTTTTATCTTTTAAACTAAAAGAGATAGAGTGTAACAAATATATATCAAATTAAATGGTTCAAACTGAACTTTTTTGTGAACATAGTGGTTGCTTCCAAAAGCTGTGTTAAAGAACGGAGAGGCATGCATAATCTTTTTATAATATGAATTTTTCGACATGAAAAAAGTTGTAGCGCTGTTTGAAACGAATACAACAATGTATGATATAATGTTATGCGTCGTCTGCAATGGCAGTAACAAGGCTGTAGGAGTAGGAGAGTATACTGTTTTTAGTGACGTAAAGACCGGGAGTAACGAAATGGGCAATTCCCATTTGCTTTTAAAACCAACTCTTAAAATCTTACTCCTCACTCTGTACTGCCTACTGCCATTGTAGACGAGTTTTATCGACTTGAAATATCGCGGGCGACGTCTACCTTTTTATTTTCTGCCCTGCCAACTTATGGCCAACTTCTGACTCGTGCATTAGAGATTGACATATATCATATTGTTATATAATCATAATCCGCAGGACTGAAAATGAAAAGGTAGCCGTCGCCCGCAATTAATTCAAGTTGATAAAATTCGTATAATATGTAAAATATTTATATTATATCAGACATTGTTGTATTCGTTTTAAACAGCGCTACAACTTTTTTCATGTCGAAAAATTCGTATTATAAAAAAATTATGCATACGTCTCTGTTCTTTAACACAGATAGCTTTTGGAAGCAACCACTATGCTCAATAGAGTTCAGTTTGAACCATTTAATTTGATATTGTTTGTTATGGTCTATCTCTTTTAGTTTAAAAGATAAAAGGGAGTAGCCACTTTTGGTAGGACAGGCTGTATATATATATACATATATATACATACATGCATATATACAGGGTGTTAGAAAAGTCTGGAAACGGTCAAATATCACGTAAACAATGCATTTTAGAAAAAAATGTTTCAGACAAAAGTTGTATGGTTTTGAGGGGGACATAAGGTGGTGTCATTAATTTGACCTTGAATAGTTGCTTGAAGGTCACGTGAAGGTCACCTTCAATTTTTTAAATGGAACTGCCTACTTTTTATTGCATATTCTTGTAGCTTATCTCGAGAGCTTTCCAAAACACTATAATAAAGTATTTTTTCATTAAGTACTTTTTGAGTTATTTTATATTTTAATCTGACATATTTTGATATAAAAATTAAGATATCTCGTAAAATATTTAGTTTTCTATAATCTTACCATAATACTTTTATGTTCAGAATAATGAGACAAATCAATTAGTGTAAAGAGAAAAACAAATAATTGTTTAAAAAAATACATTGTAAATAATTACATACTTCTTCTTAAAAACAATTATTTTTTTTATACTAATTGATTTGTCCCATTATTCTGAACATAATGTATTACGGTAAGATTATCGAAAACTAAATATTTTACGAGATATTTTAATTTTTATATCAAAATATGTCAGATTAAAATATAAAATAACTCAAAAAGTACTTAATGAAAAAATACTTTATTATAGTGTTTTGAAAAGCTCTCGAGATAAGCTACAAGAATATGCAATAAAAAGTAGGCAGTTCCATTTAAAAATTGAAGGTGACCTTCACGTGATCTTCAAGCAACTATTCAAGGTCAAATTAATGACACCACCTTATGCCCCCCTCGAAACCATACAACTTTTGTCTGAAACATTCTTTTCTAAAATGCATTGTTTACGAGATATTTGACCGTTTCCAGACTTTTCTAATACCCTGTATATATGTATATAGGCTGTCCTACCAAAAGTGGCCACTTCCTTTTATCCCTGTATATATATATGTATGTATATATATATATATATATATATATATATATATATATATATATATATATATATATATATATATATATATATATATATATATGTCCGGTAAAGATTGTGCCAACGCTCGTGAGCGGGTAGAGCACAGTAAACTGAACAGAAAAGTCCTGTAACATTTTTTTCTATAATGCTTAATAAAGGAGTTATTGTTAAATAACGTCTGATCAATCAGCGCCGACTTTTAGCCGGACGTACGTCGTGAGCCGCCCGCTGGTAGGGCGCCGCCGTAGCGACGGGCGCTCACGCACCTATACGCCGGCTAAAGTCGTCGCTGGTAGACTTTATCAATAATAACTCCTTTATTAAGCGTTATAGAAAAAAATGTTACAGGACTTTTCTGTTCAGTTTACTGTGCTCTACCCGCTCACGAGCGTTGGCACAATCTTTACCGGACGCCCTATATATATATATATATATATATATATTATATATATATATATATATATATATATATATATTTAACAAAAAATAGAAGAGATATCTATATGTATTATGATTCACTAACCACATCATTAACGATGAACAGTAAAACAGCTATGCTCTTTCTTTTTTCTATAATGCCTTATATATGCATTACTTAGAGTTTACATAAAAATTATGTATGATATATTAATTTTAATGAAATTAATGATATATGAGAATATTTTTTCTTATTTATCTTGTATTTTTTAACAAAAATATTTTGTATAAATTTTAATATATATCTGATTATAAAATACGCGTTATCGTGTGTAATATAAGTGCATATATAATAAAGTATGCATATAAATATGTTTAATATTTTATCACACATATATCGAGTATCATATCATTCCTATATAATTGCTAAAGCCAATTTTATATTATTATCACAAAAGCATAAAAAAAAAGATTTAATTTTATTAATTTTATATTTTGGAACTTTTTCTTGATCTCACTATAATAATACCGGCACCATTTTTACATTCCAGCATAGAATATAATCAAAATTTCATATAAATAATATAAATTTAAATAAAATATTTATTACAAAACACGTTAAGATTCTTAATCTTTTATTATCTTACAATAAAAGATTCTTAATCTTTTATTGTCTGTACAAAAAAAATAATCTTTAAAAAAAGAAACACAAATTTAAATTAAATAAATGAAACTATGTACAATATTCTCTTAGCATCCACTATTCTTTAATACTGCAAATTGAAAGGACCATTTTATTTTTTATATAATTCTCAAAAATTTCAATATGTTGTTTTTTTAGAAAACTCTGAAATCCTAAAAACAAAAATATTTTTTGAGTGAATTTGTTCTCTCTACTTCACACGTGCAATTCTAAAGATTACATGATGTTTGTTTTTCTTATCATGTCACCTCTTCATTTTATCGATCTGTAAAAGACAAACTTACCTATAAATAAATGTTGTAATTTCCCGCTCAGTGGAAATAAACTTGACAATGTTTTCAATAATTCGTCAAAATCACCATTTTGTGTATAGCTTTGTATCATAGTTGCAAATGTTTTATAATCATTCGCTGATAACGCCCGTTTTACCTAAAAGTATTATTTACGTTTAAATGTTGCATAATTTCCTACTATAAATATTATTGAGCTTTTATATACTTACATCTTTCAAATATTGTTTTCCCAATGTCTTCTTATCATCTTTATTCGCTTCTTTGATGTTTTGTATGATATTTACATAATTACTTTCTAGAACTGTTGACGAAGAGGTTGAGGGAGCAGAAAAATATGCATCAACTCCGGACGGTAAAATATTGATTTTCCTTCTTTTAGCAGTTGGTTCGTCAACATGTTTTGCCAATTCGCATGTACTCTGACTGTCTTTTAATTTGTAAGAATTAAAATTAATCGCAGATTGTGGCTTCACCGATTTTCCTTTGTCCTTTATACTTCCATCTAAATACATATCTATGGCAAAACTATTCTTAGTCTCTTCTGTCATAAGGTTGTTTTGTGCTTTTTGTTTTAGAGAATGAGGTAATGTTGTTTCAAAGGTAGCGCCTACGGCAGGCAGCGATATATCTTCGTTCCCATATTGTGCACGAATGATGTTATTAGGTTGTGGCAGCTGTGAAATTGTCACAAATTAGAATAGACCATTAAGCACGTAATATTTTTTTTTCTAATCGCATTTAATTAGAATAAAAACTTGCAATATTTTCCGCATTTCTAAAAAATTCTCGTAATTCTTTCGTGATCATTCCGAAATTCGTAAACTTCTTTATGTATGGCCTAAGCCAAGCGGATAATTGTTTCTTAAAATTTGGATTTTCGAATCTACAATCGCAGAGTATCACGGCGCCATAATCACTCTTGTGTCTTATTATCCTGCCAATAGCTTGATTAACGGCTCGTGACGCTTCAAGCTGATACCATTCTTGCCCGGTTAAACTCTAAATATTAAATGTTGTTCATTATTCTTATTAGAGATCATTAGAGTGTGATTATTTTTTATCAAAGTTAAACGAATGTGTGATTTATACTTCTTTCTCCGCTGTCCTTATTTCCTCCAGATATCTTTGCTTCAGCATAACTCGCGGATCCTTCAAGGGCGGAAATGGAAGACCAATGATTAATACAGCCCTACCATTTGCATTAGCGAAATCCAGACCTTCGCTGACCTTTCCTCTGCACACCGCCATGAAAACCGCCCCCTTGCAAGACGGATCTCTAATTTTTTGATAGTACTCGTTCATCACGTTGACAAATCCGTCTTTCGAGTTGGGTTCTACGTAAATAGGCTATATCCAGAATTATTAATATACCGTATTATATCACGAAGTACATTACTTTGTAACACGTTAAATATTGCTTACCTTACGTTCGGCAATTTGTGTCCACAAACCCATATTCTGCCATTCATCTCTGCATTTTTTCATGATCGGATACGATGGAAAAAATATCAACAATCCGTGAGGGACGATGCAGCTAAAGTTATATACTGTTCTTCCAAGAGATGCGATATATTTTGGATCATTTCTATGAAGATGTAAATATGATAATATAATAAAAGAGTTACGTCGCGCTATGTATAATAGTATTTACCTCGTGTTGTAAGACGAATTGAGCGGATGATTATCTGGACCTTGACTAAGAACACCAACACATACTTGTTGTTTTGTTACAATGTGCGGATTTTCCAGCTGAACCGCTATTGGTATACCAAGTTCCGATATAAACGGTTTCAATGGAGACAAGGTACCGCTTGTGAGTATTACTGAACGTATTCCTTGTTCTACCATCTGCTCCATACTATGTAGAAAGACGGAAACAAACACGACTGTATCTCTCGTATGATTTATAATTATAAAACATTTTCTTTTTACTTTAAATGATTTATACCCAAAGCCAGGACTAAAACACCAATAACTAATAAGTTTTCCATCCGTTTTTATTGTCTTCTTGGTCTCCCAAACATCATTCTTGTAATTCTTTTTCTGCTCTTCTATCTGTATGTGGACTTTGTAGCAGCGTTTTACTTTCTCTTTGTGACGTACGATAGAACTACCGCTATTAAAAGCGGTCTTCAATAAGTCACTAAACTTTTGCATTGCATTTCCCTTTCTCGCAAATGGAGAAGTACTAGTAGTTGTCAAATATGAAATTATCTTTTCCAACTTATCTATCACAATTTGTTCCTTACCATGTGTTAACTGTTACAAAAATTATATATCAATAATTATAAATAAATAAATAAAATAAATAAATAAACAAGTAAATATATATATGAAATTTAACAATGTTGTTTAATAAAGTTACAATGTGTGTCTGTGTGTATTTATTGATAAAGAATGTTTACCTCAACTTTCTCAAGTAATTCAAAAATAAATCCACCAGGGAAAGTGTCTCCCTCGTTACGATTTTTCAATTCGATGGAATCGATTGCTTTTTCCAGTTCCAAAAACATCGTCTTTAAGATGTATAAATCCTCTGCTGTGAAATCTTTTTGAACATTATTCTCTGATAAAAAGTCATTTTCCAAATCTGCATCCTTAACTATATCTTTCATTACTGCAGTTACTTCATCAATACATAATGCAATATCTGTACTACTTATCTATATAAGAGAGGATATATATAATATTTAATTCGAATATATACAAAACATCAAAGAAGAAAATTTGTCTTTATACCTGTAATGACGCTGCTTCTTCACAAACTTTCTCGACATTATGAGCTTCATCCAACAAAACTACGGTATTTTGTAAATCTATACCCTGCGATTTTCGTGTTTTAGGATCCAGCAGATAATTATAAGGCATGAAAACAATATCTGCGCTTTGCTTCAATTCTTTTGCCAAAAAGTATGGGCAGCATTTGTGTTTCTGTCCAATTTTAACTAAATCTTCTATATCTAACACCTCCTGTTTAAAAACAGGATCATCTTTTCTAAACATATTAGAGTTTATATAGTATTTTAATAGCTATTTTTTTTCACTTTTATTAAAAAATTACTGGAGTATTTAAGCACACACCTTGCTTCAACATTATTGAAGTAAAAACAAGTCCTTGATTTTACTTTGGAATGACACATGTGTACTTTGTTAAAAGCACTTGTTTCTTTAGAAACTTCTGGATGAATGCATAGCTGATCTCGAGATCCTAATACAGCAGTGGCAACATGCTTGTACGATGTTTTCTTCAATTCGTGCATAGCCTGAGACAGTTGAGAATGCGTTCGGGATGCATAAATAATTTTGGGCATAGCCCATCCAAAATTTTGAACATTATCTGGTACTCCTGATGCCTTTTCAAGCCCGTCAATTAAATATTTAAAAAAATGTCCACCAAAGTCTTTCTTCTCAATTGCACCCGCTATCACTTGTGCTTGTAATTGAGCTTTCTTTGTTAATAGCCAACTTAAGGAAGAACACAAAAGGCTGAGAGTTTTTCCGGTACCTATGGGATATATTCATTTAATTAATGGAAAATATAAGAAAAATAAAAAAAAGAAATAAAAGAGATAACAAATAAAACATACTAATAAAAAAATTCTGTTTCATGTAAAATTTTCTCAAATGACGAATTTTAACATTAAGAGATAAATTATTTTCTTATACAAAGAAAAATTATATTTTATAATATATTTTTTTTTAATATAGGGCTTTACATTCCCTTTTTTTTTTTTTTTTTTTGGAATGTTATTTTACACGAATTTTCTAGGATTCGATATTTTTCAAAAAAAACTAAGCATAGGTATACCTGTGGGGGACTCCAAGACACCGTGTTGACCATTTTGCAGACATTCTATCACTTTTTTCATGTACTCTTCCTGTACGGAATACGGTTTGAAAGGGAAGCTAACGACGATATCATTAATCGTGATGTCAGGCATCTCGAGGGTCCGGTCAGTCAACAAACACTCGTCAGTTGTAATAAAATTCTATAGTTCTACGGGAATGCTTCTTCCCGCCAGAATAAAGAACCAACCTAATCTTATCTCCTAGTGGATATTTTATATTTTACCTAACTTTACTTACGTTTTCTCACATTGCGAGTGCAGAAAGTGCAGAAAGTGCAAAAAGTGCAATTGTGCGAACGGATCTCTTGTTTACATACGTAGAGTTCGCAATTTGTCAAGAGCGTCTCAACTCCCTCTCGTAATTCGCGTTCGAGCGATAAAAGGTAGATAAGAGGAAAGCCGCTGGGGGATAATACCACGATAAGGATTTGCGCGACAATGAGTTGACCAAAAATAAGCGGGCCGCTACATTCGAAGGGAAGACAACTCGAGCGATCAGGTTCATGCGTGACAGTCAGCTGATCAGCTGACGTGAAACCGACCGGTTGGTGCTGGAGCGCGATACGCGTGTAACAGGTTTGTGCCTTCTTGATTTACTTTTCGTATGGTTTGTTTGTCCCTAAGCAAACTGGTAGAGCTTCCCCCGTCGTCTGATAAGAGCGAAGAAGCTGAATTTTGGATAGTGCGATAGATCAACTTTATCTGTCGCGTGTATATGAATAATTGTTGAAGGCCAACAGCTATTGGTTATTGACCCCGAAAAAGAGCTGCGACGCGAAATACTATATGTATGTCTTCTTTTGATAAGCATTTTAAATACATAGATTTTGATACCCCTATACATTTTTTTATAACTTTAAGTATGCAAGTTATATGTAAAAATATATAATTCATATAATGTATCACTTATACCTTATCACTAAAAAACTTATAGAATATTTGAATTGAATATATATATATATATATATATATATATATATATATATATATATATATATATATCTATATATATAATATAAATATATTTAATATACATATATATTCAGAGTATTTTTTTAACAAACAAATATTTTTTTGTGGCTGTATGTAAAATAAAAGGTCAGTATCGTTAGCTTATCTTCAAGATAGGAATACGCAGCACTTGCTACTGTAAATATGTCTTACTGCAGATAAAAGGATAAGTTTGTTTTTGATAGCTCTCTTATTCAATGCTTCTTAAACTTTGAATGAAATAAATGAATGAAATAAATTTCATGTGTTTTATATAAATAAGTAGTTCATTTTTTTAAATATAATTATTCTCTTATATGTATAATTAGCAAGGAAAACTAATTATTAATTTTTACTATACATATACTAATAATTTTTATTATATATTAATAATTTTTACTGTATACTATATATACTATATATACTATATTAATTTTTTGAGATATGATGAAAATATAATTTACATTTTTGCATAATCAACATAAACTGCACACATAGATGGTGTAAAAATATTAATTTTGTTACAAACCTATCTTTCTATTTATTTTGCAGCGTGTGATTGTAATTAACATAAATACTCATTATGCGTCTGGTAATTTGTGACACAGTGGATTATGTCGCAGAATGGTCTGCAAAGTATGTTCTAAAGAAAATCAATGACTTCAAACCTGACGAGAACAAGTATTTTGTTCTCGGTCTCCCTACAGGTACGTAAATTTTTATTTTTAAATGTTTGTTTAATTATTATCTAATCAATCTTTTTTCTTTGCTTTCTTTTCATATTGTGCAGGTGGTACGCCTTTGGGAATGTATAAAAGGCTCATAACGTATTATCAACAAGGCAAAATTTCCTTCAAGTATGTTAAGACGTTTAACATGGACGAGTATGTCGACTTGCCAAGGGATCATCCAGAGTCATATCACTATTACATGTACAACAATTTCTTCAAACACATAGATATAAATCCGGAGAATGTGCATATACTTGACGGGAATGCGCCGGACCTAGAGAAAGAGTGCAATGATTTTGAAAGAAAGATCAACGAGGCTGGTGGAATAGAATTATTCATTGGAGGTACATTGGTAATTTTGTTAAATGTAAAGATAATAGATTTTTTTCTTAATTGCAGCAAGTGTTTGTAGAAAAAGAAAAAGTGTCAGGTTTGTCTAATCGTAAAACATTATTTGACAGGTATCGGTCCGGATGGACACATAGCTTTCAATGAACCAGGTTCGTCGTTAGCTTCTCGCACAAGAGTGAAAACTCTTGCGCAAGATACTTTGGAGGCCAACGCGAGATTCTTCGGAAATGACATCAATAAAGTGCCGAAGCAGGCCTTAACTGTAGGTGTCGGCACCGTAATGGACGCGAAGGAAGTAATGATCCTCATCACTGGATCTCATAAAGCCTTTGCCCTTTACAAAGCGATAGAGGAGGGTGTTAATCACATGTGGACGGTATCAGCGTTTCAACAACATCCTCGTACGCTTATAATCTGTGATGAAGACGCAACTTTGGAGTTACGTGTGAAAACGGTTAAATATTTCAAGGTAATCTAATCTAATCTCTCTCGTATGTAGACTTGGTGTTCTTCTGAGATAGAGACAGGCTAAGTTAGTTAAATAAAAAATATAATACGGAAATTCCGTCTTGTATTCAATTTGTATGCTATATAGGCACTCAGTGATGTACATCGCAAATTGATTGAGGAAGATGGAAATGCAATCCCCCGTCGCACAATGCAAAATAATTGAAATGGTAGTTATCTTCACATGATCTTTATGATCGATCTAAATTCTGTCAAATTATAATACATATAACACATATATAATACAATAATACATATCCATTTTCCTTTCTGCGTTTGTAAAAAATAAGTTGTATATGATATATAAATTATATTTAGCTATCTTATGAATTTATCGTAAATTGTGAATTCTAGATAATTAAATTTAAAACTCTTATCATGTTTTTCTTACAGAGTTTGTGGGATATTCATAGCAAATTGATCGAGCAAGAGAGCCGAACACAGTGAGAATCTTATTATTTTCGACGATTCGGGGGAATCGTCGAAATTAAATAACATATGATTCACAAAAAGAACAAACGGAAAGAAGTTAAACATTGATAATCAAGCTGTGACTAAATTGACGAAATATTATGTTATGAAATATCCTACATTTGTTATTTTAACCATATTTTGACTTATATGAAATTTTTAATTATATATGCTGTATTTTACAACTGCCATATAAATGCTAGGGAAATGTATTTTTATATTGTTCTGCAAATAAATTTATCTTTTGTATCATCACATGTATCGCAGGAAAGTATTTCCTGAATGTGATCTGAAATTATAAAATTAATCTAATTTCTCACATTTCCAAACATTCCGATAAACAAAATATGACCTATCAAATTTAATTTTTAATTAATAATAATATACGAATGTTATATACCTATAAAAATACGACACAACGCGATTGTTAAGAATAACGGTAACTCTTTAAATATATAATTTATGTGTAAATCATGGGCGATCATCACAGATCCCTCGTAATGAAACGAGGACAAACTGATCGGGTATTGAGAGAGAAAAGTTGAAGGACGATAGCTGGGACGATTATAGCCGCATGCGAATTGACTACACGCGTCTCTGCGTGCAAAGATTAATCTCATCCGGCATGTATATGTATACGTATACATATATATTGCAAGCGTCACGTGGCAATCTACCGTGACTCTGTCATATTACATGTAATATAAAAAAAATTTCTTTCTTTTTTATTCTTTATTATTTTTCACCTGTTAAACGAAACATGTCACAATAATTTAAGGAGCTTGGATTAAATCACTTCTAATCAGAGAATATTTTCCCTCGGCTTTAAAAATATTAAATTCATCCGGGAAAAAAATGTCATCCATATATAGGGTGAGTCATTTTAATCAACGCACGCAAATATCTCGTAAAGTAAGCAAGATGGAAAAAAATCTTTTATACAAAAGTTGTAGGGTTCAGAGGGGGACACATGATGAAAATATGGACTTGACCTTGAGTGACCTTTTCAAGGCCAAGTCAATGTGATCGATGTTTTCTTAAATGGAACTCCCCATTTTTTATTGCATATTCTTGTAGCTTATCTCGAGTGCTTTTCAAAACACTATAATAAAGTATTTTTTCATTAAGTACTTTTTGAGTCATTTTATATTTTAATCTGACATATTTTGATATAAAAAATAAAATATCTCGTAAAATATTTAGTTTTCGATAATCTTACCGTAATACTTTTATGTACAGAATAATGAGACAAATCAATTAGTGTAAAGAAAAAAACAAATAATTGTTTAAAAAAATACATTGTAAATAACTACATACTTTTTCTTAAAAACAATTATTTTTTTTATGGTCATTGATTTGTCTCATTATTCTGTACATAAAAGTATTACGGTAAGATTATCGAAAACTAAATATTTTACGAGATATTTTATTTTTTATATCAAAATATGTCAGATTAAAATATAAAATGACTCAAAAAGTACTTAATGAAAAAATACTTTATTATAGTGTTTTGAAAAGCTCTCGAGATAAGCTACAAGAATATGTAATAAAAAATGAGGGATTCCATTTAAGAAAACATCGATCACATTGACTTGGCCTTGAAAAGGTCACTCAAGGTCAAGTCCATATTTTCATCATGTGTCCCCCTCTGAACCATACAACTTTTGTATAGAACATTTTTTTCCATCTTGTTTACTTTACGAGATATTTGCGTGCGTTGATTAAAATGACTCACCCTGTATATAATCAAATATATACAGGGTGTCCCAGATCATTGGGGACAATACTCGTGTGCAGATAGAGCAGACCAAACTGAGTCGAAAAGTCCTCTATCATATCTTTTTATAATGCTTAATAAAGGAGTTATTATTGAGTAAAATCTGGCCAATCAGCGCCGATCTTTAGCCGGGCGCACGTCGGTGAGCCGCGCGCCTGGTAGTATGCGGCAGCACACACTTCACGTCGCACGGCTCACCGATGTGCGCCCGGCTAAAGGTTGGCGCTGATTGACCAGACTTTATTCAATAATAACTCCTTTATTAAACGTTATAAAAAAATATGATAGAGGACTTTTCGACTCAGTTTGGTCCGCTCTATTTGCACACGAGTATTGTCCCCAATGATCTGGGACACCCTGTATATATATATATATATATATATATATATATATATATATCAAATATAAATGTATATATATAATATTATATATAAAATATGTGTGCTTTTTTTTCTCTTGTATAATCCATATGTTTTTGTATATACAGGAAAAATAAGAATAAACGAAAAATAATTAGAAGAATAATTCTGACATTGTCCTTTTTTTTAGAAAAAGTAAAATACGAAAATTATTCTTCTATAATTATTTTTTGATTGTTTTCTTTAAATATTATTTTTCCTGTATATACGGACAAGGAATACACAAAAAAAGAAAATACGTACATGTATAGATATGTTTAATATATTTATATTTGTGATTATAGTATATGGACTTTTTTTCTCGGGGTAATCAGGATTTTCTCTGTTTTGTGATCCTTATTTAATATTATTAATTTCTAATAAATATTGAGATATATATCAGATTAAATGCTTTTTAATTATTCGGAGGAATATTCTCATGGATCGATTCTCTTGCAAGCAAATAAAAAACAATCATCAACGATTAGCCATTATATATTCTGTGGTCCAATGGAAAACTCGCCTTTTCTCTCTCTCATTTCCCAGAAATTGGAAGCAATCTCAAACAAGTCCGTCAATGTTAACTATATACAGGGTGTCCCACCAAAAGTGGCCACCCCCTTTTATCTTTTAAATTAAAAGAGATAGATTGTAACAAATATATATTAAATTAAATAGTTCAAACTGAACTCTATTGTGAACATATAGTAGTTGCTTCCAAAAGCTACTTGTGTTAACGAACGGAGAGGTATGCATAATTTTTTTTATAATAATGTGAATTTTTCGACATGAAAAATTCACATTATTATAAAAAAATTATTTAAAAAAAAGTTGTAGCGCTGTTTGAAACGAATACAACGATGTATGATATAATGTATATATTTTACATATTATATATACGAGTTTTATCAACTTGAAATATCGCGGGCTACCTTTTCATTTTCGGCCCTGCGATATGGCAAACTTCAAACTGAGTATTATGATCAAATGACAACATGACATGACATATGTCAATCTCTAATGCACGAGCCAGAAGTTGGCCATAACGCAGGGCAGAAAGTGAAAAGGTAATAGACGTCGCCCGCGATATTTCAAGTCGATAAAACCCGTATAATATATGTAAAATATTTACATTATATCATATACAATATACATTGTTGTATTTGTTTCAAACAGCGCTACAACTTTTATCATATCGAAAAATATCCACATTATTATAAAAAAATTATGCATATCTCTCCATTCGTTAATAACACATGATAGTTCTTTTGGAAGCAACTACTATGCTCACAATAAAGTTCAGTTTGAATTATTTGATTTGATATATATTTGTTATGATCTATCTCTTTTAGTTTAAAAGATAAAAGAGGGTGGCCACTTTTAGTGGGACACCCTGTATAATATTTCTTATATATTAATCTTCTCTCTCTCTCTCTCTCTCATTTTATTAGTAAAATTTAATAGTTTGTCACAATTTAAAGCTTCTGGTCCCTTATTGGCATCATATTGAATTATAACGTCAGAAATCATGAGTTTTTTTTTGCGAATACATTCAAATAAATAAATTTTTTTGAATGCGATTACTCGTGTTCGATAATATGGATTAGTCACAAAAAATCGAATAGTGATGCTCCTACGACTGGCTTTTACTGCCTACTTGAGACGTAAAATAAGAATAAATTTAGATAGAAAAGTTTGTTACATTAAAAAAATAAATATAAAAATAATGGGCTGATACCAGCATGACAAGATTGTTAATAAATAAGGATTTCTTTTTTTAAAGGTAGATATAATTGTCGAAGTATCTTTAATAGATATAATAGATGGAAGTGAAATGTTTTGATACTTACTTTTGTATTTCTTCACGCAAATATACATATAATTTATAATATATATAAAAAACGAAAAAAAAACAGTACCATATGAATTACATGTTAAAACAGATCTAACAATAAGTAATGGACATATGGAAAATTAGCAAAAGGTCACAAGAGCCATGGGCGTCCGCAGAATTTTTTCTAGGGAGGGGCATATCTCTTTCAGATTAATTTTAAAAAATGTATACTTAAATATTTTTACATCTTTTAGTATTAAAGCTTTCTCACCGCGTCAAGGTAGATGTAAATCGAAAAAGATTTTTGTTTTTTTGTGTTTAAAAAAATTTTTTTTGTATTTAAAAAAGTTTTTTTGTATGTTTTTAAATAATTTAATATTTTTAATTAAAATTTTTTTTTTCCATTTTCCAGGGGGGGGGTACGTGCCCGTTTTGCCCCCCCCCCCCTCCGGACGCCTATGACAAGAGCCTAGACCATATTCTGTCATTATGTAACATTGATCGAATTTTTGCGTTAAAAAAACCTTGTTTTCTTCCTTCTTGTCCATAATAGTCACTCACTTCTATAAATGCGTTTTAAGATGTGACTCATCATATATAATATGTTTCTTCTTTATCGTTTATATATTTCTGGCTTAAGAGACACAAGTTAAGTGTGTTTCACTTTTATTTATACCTATTATTAAAGATAATTTAACACAATATTATAGATATATATATATCTACGTTCTTCAAAAAATTTTTTTATTGTTAACAACCTTTTATTTATACTCTTATAGGCTCATTACTTTTGTACTTATTTTCCCAAAATAAGAGTTTAATTCCCATAAATGAAAATTTGTGAATTTTGTGAATTATTAATATATTAATTATTTAAATTTAATTATTTTATTATTCATTTAATTCGGCCAATCGTTTGTATTGCATGGACTGTGTGTGCTGTATATATATATATATATATATATATATATATATATATATATATATATATATACTTTTTTTTATCGCAATTTTATTACTGTCACATCGTGATAGCAAATCATACTTGATATCTCCTTTCCTCTATCAAGCTGAGTTTAATAAAGACAGAGCACACAAAAATCTGCTGCATATGTGATGCTGTATACTACTGGCACGTTTTGTTAGCATTTTATCTAGAAAGTTCTGTCTTTTGTATTCGATATAAAATCTCTCTCTACAGTTCTTTCTCGTATTTTCTAATATTCCTAAGAGAATCGGTATAGATGTTAATTATTCTGACATTATTGTTCGGTACAAAACCAATAGCCTTACAAGTGTTTTACGCTTTTATTGAAAAAATGTTGATAAAATCATCATCATCATCATCTGTTTCTTTTTCCTCTTCTTTGTCTGTATGGTTGATTAGGCTTCTATATAGAATTTGCTTATATGCCAATCAGTGAAGATAAGATTATCTAATCAAAAGCCATTGAACACGTAGAGTGAGGGATTACGAGAAGACAACCAGAAGAATGTTTTTTTTTATCGACTCATCCGTATGTATGTTAATTTCATCTCGTAATAAATTATAAAATACGCAAGGATTGATAAATCTCTGATCGGGAATACAATCAAGATGTTCTTTCTACGATCCAGTTGTAGACAATTTATCTCGTAAATATATTCGAGTGGAAGTCTCAATAAGGCTTCAGCCTTTTGGCAAAAGGTCGCATAATTATTTACTTCCTAAGAAAAAAAGAAAATTAATTTTAGCGAGAATGTATCTAATAATGACGGTTAGATTTCGCATATAGTTTAGTCTGTTTATTAATCTCCGATCTCTAAGTTGAACAGCTTTTCTAAGAGTACGTTGTCATTTGATGAGCGCATCTGACCTCCATCAGTGAGAGATGATTGGTTGGAAAAAAAATCCAAGTTATATAAAAGCATTCGAAGAAAATCTCGAAAGATTCAGCGTTTGTTTATACACAGTGTTAAATGTAAATGATAGTAATACATTGAGATATGAGATAGATATGAATGTGAGAGACGCCGATAAAAGAGGGGATCCCCATTCTAACGAAGATCTAACTTTTCTAGTTTCAAACAAGACATGCAAAAGAAGTGCCTCCGAAAATTTATGCTGCATGTACGGTCGACTGGAAAGGAGAAGAGGCGGATCATACGGCGGTGATTATCATATAATTGGAATGACAGTTCGCTAGTGTTACGAATACACGCGCGCGCGCGCGCGCTTATTTTACGCTCCCGTATCTCGGGCCTGTCTTCAGTCTCGGCCCGATACGAGAAGCGATAGCTAGTTAACACAGATAGATAGATCAGTGTAGGCATTTCTTTCTTTTTTTTACGACGAGATATCATGAACAACGGCGAGGAATTGAAGACGATCGAGTTGCGCGAGCTGCAGCCGATACTTAGCCGCACATTTGGCGATCAGCTGATCGTGGTCCGTTATACTACCAAGAGCCTGTTGCAGCCCGGCGAGAATTACGGGAGTACCATCTTTGACGTTCACGCCGTGATCAGGCGTAATGACGAGGCGGAGGAGGAGGATCTTTACTTGGTGGCGAAGATGCCGCCGCCGACACAATTTCAACGAAAAATCTTCGACAGTCCGCATTCGTTCAGAAAGGAGATCTTCATGTACGAAATCATCTTGCCTCATTACAAACAGCTGGAACGTGACTCCGGTTTGAAGGAGGACGAACTGTTCGACATACTGCCTAAGTACTATCAATCCCGATTGTCGCTGAATCCGGACGTCGATTTCGACGATAATGCCGTTATTCTAATGGAGAATTTGAAAAAGCGCGGCTATTACATCTGCGACAGAGCTAAAGGTAATGTTAAATCTATTTTGTACTTGAGACATATGTAACAATATTAACTACTATTAACAAGAGGGAATGTTGCGAACCCGAAAATTCTGGTTTTGATGAAACTTTACGCATATGTAGGGAAGGGAGGGGGGGGGGGAGGTAAGTAAATATTCTTTAAAAATTTTATTAATGTGGTTAAATAAAGGTGTTCTTACCATGGAACTTTTGTATAAAACATTTTTTGATATCTCGAATAGTTTTCGAGATATATCGAGAAAACCGAAAGCCGCTCTACATATAAAGAGTGAGAATCGTTTTTGGTCGGTAACGGAAACTTTTTAAATTCATCTATTTACCCTTCCCCTCTCCCCTACATGTGTGTAAAGTTTCATCAAAATCAGAATTTTTGAGTTTACGAGGTTTCCTTGTAAGTTGTGCGAGATTTTAAGCTTATTGTCATATTATCACGAATAATTATGCTTCTAATCGAGAGATCTTTGATCATCAAAATTTAAAAAAACTGCGCAGAAAAATTATAAATTTTACACAATGCAATTATAAATATAGCATAAATTATTTACGAGCTTTTTCTAAATCGCATCTCGTTCTATTCGATTTAACATTTGTTAATATAAATTTTTAATTATCCTATGATTCGTTAATCATAATAGCAATTACAAATTTACGTTATGCTTAATCATTCAATTATAATGTAATATTTTAATCATGCTATGATTTTTATTAATTTATATTGAATAATTTGTAACTCTCTTCTGATAATCTTAAGTAATGTGTGTGTGTGTGTGTGTGTGCGCTTAATATTATAATTTGGCTATTTAGAGATATTTATGACAAAACACATAATAGAGATTTATGTCACTCGGTACATAGTACAATATCTATATTATTTTTTGTTATAAGTATGATTTATGTGATTGTAATAAAAACGAGATTTAATCCTTGACACTATTTTTCCTCGTGTTTTTACGTTTATTTCTCTTGACGCAATTCACGGAAAATAAGGAGTTGTTAATTACGACCTTTTTATAAAGTCAGCCGTGAAAAATGTTTCATATAAGATTTCTAAGATTATATCACCTATGATTGTCATTTTTAATTTAAGATTAGATTGTTATACCTGATTACTAAGATAACATCAACTATATGAGTGTCATTGTTTATTTAAGATATTATATCGTTACACTTGAGATTATCAAAAGCTGAAAATATGCTTAATCATTCAATGATATTCTTATACTTGCCTTTTGTTTTCGGAATCCAGGATGTGACTTCGAGCATACGAAAGTCGCTATACGGGCAATGGCGAGATTTCACGCCCTAGGAATGGCCGTCAAGTACAAGCAACCAAAATACTTTGAAGTGCTAAAGCAACGTAGCAAGTGCATAAAGTTGGAAACCGAGGATTTCGTGCACTTGCAGAACGACATGCTGAAGAGGATAGCGGAGGATCCAGAAATAGGCGTTCACATCGATCGATGCAACGCGGCGATGACTAACTCGCTGAAGCACGGTATGTGGGATGCTTTGCCCGACGAGCCCTGGTCCACCATCATCCACGCGGACTTCTGGGTGAATAACATCATGTTCCATCGCGACGAGAACGGCCGAGTGGACGACGTCAAGTTCGTCGACTTTCAGAATTATCTCTTCTTCAGTCCGCTACGCGAGATGGTCTTCTATCTGTTCTCCAGCACGCAAGCGAGTGACGATCGCGTTGAAGAGCTGATGGATCTATATCACGAGACATTCGTGGCCATCCTGGTCCGAATTGGTTGCGACACCGAGTCGTTCACGAGGGAGAAGTTCGACGCTAAACTAGCGACCGACGCCAAGTTCGAATTTATGCATTTACTCTTCATGCTCAAGATACTCACGTTGAATGTGCAGGAGGAGGAATTCAGCACAAAGGATATGAGGAATTTTATGTTGTCCTATCAAGGCAACCAAGCGTTCGTCCAACGGCAGCGTAAAGTTATATCGTATTTTGTTCAACGCGATTGGATTTAGGCTGTAATACAATGGGAAAAAGGCTCCCTAGAATATGTTAAATTATATATTATATATTTAATTATTATATACATTGTATATTATTATACACATACATAATTATTTATCACGCACGGTAACATAATGCGACTGATTACGTTACTGCACACGTTTATTTGACTCTCTATCTCTTCCTATGTATTATGATAAGAATGATAAAGAGATGACATAAATTTTACAGGAAAAGGAGATAGAGATATATGATGTAACAAGTTTGAGATATATAAAATATATTTTTATACAAAAATCTCAACTCTTGCTCGCATTTTTTATAACTACTTGAAGAAAATCGATTTAATTTAGTCTAGGATCGATTTATCACCCTCTTTTGATCTTGGGAACTTTCCTGTTTCTATTTCTGTTTTTCACATTTGTCACTTCGTAGAAATTGCTTCCTATCTTCTTCCTCTTACTCGCGCGTTCTATGGCTCTTCGCTGTTTACTTGTTAATTTTTCCGTCGCTTTTTTCGTGGACACTGATGAGATAGTGAACGTGCCGCTACTTGAACGCACCTTGGAAGTAAGCATTTCACTGTCGCTGGAATTATATTCATTGTCTATAACATCGAACGCGTTCTGTCTCAGATTGTCCTGTTCGATCGCATCCTCATCATGATCTTCGAGAATGTTATCATCAATGTTTAAAGAACATTCCTTATCATTATCCAAATTTGTCGATTTTTCTGTATGAGATTTATCTTTCGCTACATCTTCCATTTCTGAATCTTTCGATTCTGACTCGCTTTCTATATTACTATCGTCTTTTTCAATACTTTCATCTAAAGTATCCTGCTCCAAATCCTTTCTGATGTCATCGCTCGAATAATGCAATGCAACGCGTATTTTTCTAAAATCTTGGGTCACTGTCAATCCATTCTGTATTGCTTCCGTTGAAGATAAGCTATCACTCTTTTGTATCGTTTCATCAGTGACATTTGGTGCATTATCTCGCGCGGTAATTGTCTCGTTTGCATTAGTCGCTTGTTCTGATAGTGGCTCTTCAAAGCCTACTGGTGGAATGTAAAATGGCAATTTACCGCGTTGCCAATCATTCAGCACCATACGCGCGACGATGGTTATGTCGGGTTCTCCCTTCTTCAAAAGCTTGCCGCTTCGATGAGCCAATTTTTCCAAGAAATCGACGTGATCCTCCCATTTATCTATTTTGTACGTTTTACGTACGTATTCAGGTTTCACTCTCTCTAGAACGGAGGCGATGTAATCTTCCGGGTTCTGAACGAGTTCCACCCTCACGACACTCTTCAACACTTTCTCCGTGTCGGTTTCCGTCGATGGATAGACAACGCCAGGACAATCTATCAGATAAATGCGGCGCATGAGAGTTATATATTGCCATACCTTCGTCTCACCGGCTATAGGCGCTACTTTGCAGACTTTCTTGGAACGCAAGGTGTTTATGATAGAACTCTTTCCTGTATTGGGATATCCTATGAAACCCACGCTGATCTGCTTTTTATCAACGTGTAATTTCGAAAATTGCCTCAGCAGATTTATCAGGGAGCCTTTGCCAAAGGGATGTGTCAAGGAAGCGTGAAAGGCGACCGTTGGATATTCCTTGCTCAGAATTGCCACCCATCTTTGTGTGACCCACGTTGGTACTAGATCTACTTTATTTAAGATAAATATTAGATGTTTGTAAGGTTTCTCGGTCTTTAGAAATTTCTCCACGGGAGGAGACCTGGTTCCCATTGGATCCCTCGCGTCCAATACCTGCAGAATAACGTCCGAGGAGTCAATGACTTTGTACAGCTCGTTCCATATCCTCTTACTTTGTCCCGCTCCCATGATCCACTCCCTCTGTGCATCTCTTACACCAGTGTCCTCGCGAATTAGATCATAATCTTTGGTATCCTTCTCCTTGTTGTAGGTATCTTCCTTTTCCTCGGCCGATTTTTTCAATTCATCATAGGACGTTATCATCAAATTGGGTCTCTTTCTGACCTTCTTTGGACCAAAAACGCTTTCAAAACTTTCCGTATCTAACAAGTGTACTCTTGCATTTGCTGCCTTTTGTTGAAGTAAAGTTATAGGCAATTGAGTTGGTTTCAAGACGACCTTATAGGGATCCTTCATAGCGGTTCCCAATTCATTCTGGAATTTTTGTAGAGCATTCTGTGAGATAACTCTTGAATTACCAAACCATCCTCGGGATGGCTCCACGCGCGACATAGTTCCAGAAGTGTTCCAGCCTTGAAAGGGCGCGGGGCTAATGATCTTTCCAGAACGATTGCGTTTCGGTTTCTGATTGCGATACATCTGTAATCTTTTAATAGTCGCTTTTGTCCGTACTTTAGCAACTCCTTTTAATCCTTCCGTGGGGCGTTCAGGATTCATGCTATGCCCTGAACGATTAAAGCCCTGCTTTCGCGGGGCTTTAGTAGTGCCATGTGATTTAGCCATTGTGCCTACATAACACAAATATCATTCGATATATAGAAATAGTAATAAATGTCACACTCTATATATAAAAATATATGTTATGATTTAATGTTATACATATATTAAAGATTTAATGTTATACATATATTATTATAATATATTTTATAATATATTATATTATGTATTAGAGTAGTGTATATATTATATATATATTAAATATATAAAGAAAAAGATATAATGGTAACATCTTTTTTAAACTCATTTCTTTCAAGATTGAGATGTCTCTCATACAAACAGAATTTAAAAAATTTAATTGTAGATATTACGTTTTTAACTTTCGTAAAAATTAATTTTATATTCAACAAAAATATTTTTCAATATTTTGTCAAAAATATATATACATATAAGTAATACCTTCTAAGATAGAATTCCAATTATAAAATGCACTGTATACACGAGTCAGAGGTTAGGGACAATTAGGGTTAGATTTATACCATGTGCACGTGCACTAGGGATGGGCGATACAGTATCGATATTTCAAAATATCGATATTTTTTGGCTCCAGTATCGATATTTTGTATCGATATTTTATCTTTCGATATTAACATGTATCGATATTTGAACAAGTGTATCGAACTTCCGATACGGCCCGTAGTCGCGCGCAGTATCAACCAACCATTATGCCCGTATCAGACTACGCATTGAAGATTGAGATTCAAGATTCAAGATTGAAATTTGACCAACCAGAATAAAGAAATTTTAGTCCTTTTTGTTCTGATTAGTTAAATTCCAATCTTTAATCTTCAATCTTCAATTTTCAATGCGTAGTCTGATACGGGCTTTACGCTTGTAATTGGTAGCGTAAGGGTACATGGCGCTTGTATATGCGCAATATTAGACCGCGCATACAACCTGGCCTATGATAGGCTACACTTATATCACATGGGTCACCAAAAACGACCCGGTAAAATACAGGAAAGGCCTCGTGGATTTGTATTAGCAAATATCGCGGTATGATATATTTATGCGAATTTTCCAAAGAAAAACGTATATATATCATATATCATAACATAATATATCTAGTTATGTAAAATTAATATAAATGTAAATAATTATTATAAATTTTATATTATATAATATTATGTAAATTATGTTATATAAATATAAAATAAATTATTTTAAATAAATATAAAATAAATTATTTTATATAAATATAAAATAATTCCTATACATATTTATATATATTATTCTTATACATCTCTCTATTTATACATTTTCTATATGTTCTTATATATTCATTTATACATTCATTTTATATTTATTGTATATATTTAATTAGAATGCAGCTAATAATAGAGATATCGACAGTATCGATATTACTAATATCGATACATTCCATCCGATATTTTTGGTGTATCGATATTTTTATTTACGATATGTATCGATACAAAATATCGTTATTTTCTACTGTATCGCCCATCCCTAACGTGCACCCTCTCGCTTGATGCTTGATATGAAAATGGCCGCGTTCAGCAGAAAAAACCGCTTAGTAGCAATCGAATGTGATTGGTTCTTACTTTTAGAACCAACGAATCAACGTCAAGTGTTGACAAGACGATAACTGAGCGCTATCTCTGCTGAACGCGGCCAATGGCTGCGTTCAGCAGAGATAGCGCTCAGTTATCGTCTTGTCAACACTTGACGTTGATTCGTTGGTTCTAAAAGTAAGAACCAATCACATTCGATTGCTACTAAGCGGTTTTCTCTGCTGAACGCGGCCATTAGAATGCGCCCAATCGCAGCATTGGGCTAAAGCCACAGACTTCCATACATACTAGACCCATAGACATAGTATATCTAGACCATAGACATAGTATATCTAGACCGAGCGTTTGCCTTTATTTAAGGAGTGGGGGCCGATGCCCACGTAGAAAAGGACATACTCTGTTTCGTGCCCCTTGCGTTCTCTCTCGCTCGCACAGAGCATAGCGCTCTCTTTCGTCATGCTCTGTGCGAGCGAGAGAGAACGCAAGGGGCACGAAACAGAGTATGTCCTTTTCTACGTGGGCATCGGCCCCCACTCCTCAACACTCGGTCTAGATATACTATGTCTATGATCTAGACCAAGCGTTTGCCTTTATTTAAGGAGTGGGGGTAAAGATACACGTAGAAAAGGACATACTCTGTTTCGTGCCCCTTGCGTTCTTTCTCGCTCGCACAGAGCATAGCGCTCTCTTTCGTCATGCTACGTGTGAGCGAGAGAGAACGCAAGGGGCACGAAACAGAGTATGTCCTTTTCTACGTGCACCCCGGTTCCCACTCCTCAACACTCGGTCTAGATATACTATGTCTATGGCTAGACCGCTAAGGGCCTGGGCACATAAAAAAACTTAAGCAGTAAATTTAAGACTTAAGAATTTCAACCATATGGAATTTTCAGCGTAGCTTACGTTTCAATATGGCTGCCTTACTGTTCGACCATGATTGGTCAATTCGCTTACGTCTTAAGTCTTACTGCTTAAGTTTTTTTATGTGCCACGGCCCTAACTCCTGCGAAATACATGGCTCCGACAAGTATGTACACACACATGCGCACACAGCACACACACACACAAGAACACTTTTCGTCTGTACATATCGGCCATATTAAGCCCGAATCACACTAGCGGCTCGCGGCTGCGATTGCGATTGCCTCAGCCAATCAGAAAGCACCAATTGCAAGTATAATTGGAGCGTAGCAAATCACGATCACAAACGCAATCGCAACCGCGAGCCGCTAAAGCCCGAATCACACTAGCGGCTCGCGGCTGCGATTGCGATTGCGTTTGTGATTGTGATTTGCTACGCTCCAATCATACTTGCAATTGGTGCTTTTTGATTGGCTGAGGCAATCGCAATCGCAGCCGCGAGCCGCTAGTGTGATTCGGGCTTAATGTGATTCGGGCTTTACATATCTATCTCCTATCCTCTTCTTTCCTACTGATTTCTACTTAGGTCACGCATGCGTAGATGTTTACTTCTCATACGTAATACATACTTTTTGGGGTCAATTTTTTGGTACAGGGCTGCATTTAAGAATGTCACCCGTGTGCACCGAGCGTCGTTCTATCTCTGTTATTTACCGAAAGTTGAACAAAGATAGAATGACGCTCGTGTGCACACGGATGATGTTCTCGAATGCGGCTCAGTATATAAAGGTAACATTTCATGAGCAGTGAAAAGCAGCAGCAGTTTAGAAAGTAACTAGAATCGGTGACGTAATTCCGGCGCAAGTTTTTGCTGTTTGAAGTTCATCCTGTTGAACAGCAAAGCAGTAAAAGCTGTGTTTTGGTTATATGGAATATATGTACATATATTTTAAAGATCTAAAGTATGGAATCACCAGAGGTAAGTTTGTAAGAACTATAATTATAAAAATAATTACTCATTCGGTTATATCTCAATTAATATTGAAATTGAGATTAACGATTTAAAACACTGCAGAAAACCTATTTTATGGGCAGCGCAGCAATTCTGTAAAATCACCAAACAATGCTAGTTAGTTACTAAACTGCTGCTGCTTTTCACTGCCCATGAAATGTTACCTTAAGGGAGTTAGCAGTCTAGTAATATATAGAAGTCTGTGGCTAAAGAACCAGTACGTTTTAGTGAAATAGTTGCTTGTACATGTACCAGAATAGGCACCATCCTTACCAATAGGTTTGTTTGCGTTGCTTGAACTTTTTGCACTCAGCATCTTCGCTTTCACTCTCTTCAACATCCGAATATATATTTATTTCGTTTTAAGTGCAAAAATTTTTGGGAATTTCAAGCAACGCAAACAAACCTAATGACAACCCTGGTATATGTACCAAACAATCGCCAAAAATCGTCTATGATTGGGAACTCCCGCTAAAGCCCGTATCAGACTACGCATTGAAGATTGAGATTGAAGATTGAAGATTGAAATTCGACTAATCAGAACAAAAGGGATTAAAATTTCTTTGTCCTGATTGGTCAAATTTCAATCTTGAATCTTGAATCTCAATCTTCAATGCGTAGTCTGATACTGGCTTAACGATTGATCGATTACGATCATAGATATATAAACTGGATTGAGCATTGTGAGATAGACAAACGTGCGTTTGCTGTAGAAAAAGAGGTACTATATATGGGAGGCCTATGTTTGTCTCTTTTCCTAGCATCTCATTGGTGATTTTCTATATGAAGGGGGACAAAATCACCAATGAGATGCTAGGAAAAGAGACAAGATAGGCCACCCCAATGAGTAAAGAATCACAGGAGAGAGCATATCGGTGGTGGGGGTAGATTTATCGCGAACGGTAGTACGTCATCGCAGCCATCTTGAACGTCCATTTTTTTCGACGTTTTTCAGGGCCGTGTACAGCCATTTGTTGCCTTACTTATATTCCAGTCTGTACTTATTTTGCGCACGATCATCGATTCTAAATAAGTGATAAGATTCTAAAAAATATTATTAATAAGTGTTAATTGTAAGATCATCGTGCATTGCCAGGCCTTTGAGGTACTTCCAGTATCTCTGTCATGCTGCAATTCGTCTCTGAACGGCCATCTTAAGCGTCCACTTATATATAGGCACTTCCGTCCGCTTGCTTAGCACCAAATGTTCTCTTCTGTGATTCTTTACTCATTGGGCCTCCCCTTAGAACATATATAAATGGGGGCGATGCGTGGCGCCGGGCGTAGAGTCGCAGACTGGTAATCGAGACCCAGGTAGCAAAAGTAGTCATTTTGACGTTATTTTGACATCAAATTTAGGTCAAAATGACGTCAAACAGACTACTTTTGCTACCTGGGGAGATTCCGGGTTCGATTCCGCTCGGGTCCCATCCTTCCATATGACTCAAAAAGAGATTTTCATACATTATCCTATATAATTCCTAATTTATCATATATTATCCTATATAATACCTATACCTACCTAGTTAATGGTGTATAGACAATTCCTTTCGGAAAGTCTCCCAGCCATATCAGAGAAGAAGAAGAACATATATAAATGGAAGGGGAATAGCAAGCTGAAAAGTGTCGGAAGGAAGTAAGAAAGAAAATCGTAGTTGCCTCTCTGTTGTGAGTAACAACACATACAAGCATCGTGTCTGTAGATATACATACTTTTATGTACACACACATGTGACTACCCTACCGAAAATGGTCGATTAAAACCGATTTAAAAAAATGTAATCCGGATCGATCGGGATTTCTGCACCGAAAATGCGGTATTAAAACCGATTGAAAATAGTCAAAATCGAATTTAGTACGCTTCAGGCGGGTTAATGTTGGGTGATATACATCCATCTCAATCCGAAATTATTATACGATTTCATAAGTTATAATTAAACTTGTTTTAATGCAATTGAATTGAAATTTACCATAATCAATCCATAGATAAAAATAATCCCTTTTAATAAAAAATTCCATCATTTCGCAGATGAAAAGTGAATCGATTTTATGTAATGTGAAGTCGGATTTGCTGTTATCATGAGTCACAATCAATTATTAAATCGGTGTTTTTGCAATTGAAACGGACTCAGTTGTTAAAAACAAATATACGATTTCTCCGCAGGGGGTCCGCCTTATATCCCCGCTTTCTACTTCCAGGTTGGCTCCTTAGAACATATATAAATAGAAGGGGAATGCCTTTGTTTCCCGATAGAAAAACATGTCGGAAGGAAGTAAGAAAGAAAATCATAGTTGCCTCTCTCTTGTGAGTTACTCTGCTCTTCTTCTTCTTTACTTTTTGGCAAGGAACAGACTTCGTTCGCTGTTCATGCTGCCAAATTGTCGTCCTTTTCAGTTTTCCGTGGGGGGGAGAGCGCACCTGCGCGCAGGCGTCAAGTCACCGTACGTCAAATCGAAACGTCGTTCTTTCGTAGGAAGGAAACAATGGATGCAATTATCTCGTAGGAAGGTTCTTTCAGGAGATCAAACACATCATAGGGTGGGGGAGATCCCAGACTCCGTTGAATAGACCGATGGAGCGGACCGCGATGCCCCCCGAGCAGCGGGCAATGCCAGAAACCGTGATTAATGTCTTGCTGCGGAGCTCCACAGTCACAGGCGGGGGACCCCGCGATATCGCACCTGTTCAAACTGTAATTTAAATTGTAATGGTTAGAGCGAATGCGGCTGACTGTTACTATTTCCGTTCTATTTAGTTTAGACTTAGCAAACCAAGGATCAGGCAAGAAAGCGAGATGCAGTCTAAAGTATTGGGAGCCTTTGTAGGTCGCTTGGTCTGTCAAAAAGTTTTGAACCGTTTCAATGTATCTCTTTCGCGGGATGGCAAAGAAGTCCGAGTGAGGGGGAAGGTACTCCGAAGGCTCGCCCCCGCCAACCGCCTCGCTGGCGAGGCGATTTGCGGCCTCATTGCCTGGGATGCCGACGTGCGCCGGTATCCACGCAAGAATTATGTCCATCCCTTGGAGGAAGGCCGATCTTAACTTGTTTTTCAAGACTAGGACTAGGTAATTGTGGTTTCTATCGATTCTATTGGACGAAACTATATCGACCACGCTGCGGGAGTCCGTAAAAATCGTCGCCCTCCCGACATAACTTTCCAGAGCTAATTCCGTCGCGTGGATGGTAGCTATACATTCGTCAGAGAACACGGAGGAAACCAAATCCGAAGCCATCTATTCTATACTTCCTCCTAATATGCAGGGTAGGGGAGAAGATGCCTATCCCAACGTGATCACCGGACTCCTCCTTGGAAGCGTCTGTGAAAATTAGGTGCCTCTCCTTGATGAGATGCGGGAGGGAGGATTGAAAGACAAGCCAAGGTAACGGCGCCAGGCGGATATCCTCCACCACAGAGCAGGGAGTAACCTCCATTCTAGGGATGAAAGACGAAGTCTCATAGAAAAAGAGATACAAGGGGACCTTGGTGAATGAGGCCATTTTGTGTCTGTATGTTCTCGCGCTGCAAAAAGCTCTATATAAAGGAAATCTGTTGAGCAAATCATATCTATTATTATTAAAAAGGGCTGCTTGTAGGTCACAAAGTTTTTCTATAAGTATATTGTCTCTAAGGGCAAGTGATCTAAGGACGAATTTTGTTGTTAGGCATGCAAAACGATGTCTGATGGGACCTATCCCAGTCTCCGCATAAACCACATTGGTCGGTGTTGTACGTCTCAGACCAACGCAACATCGCAAGGCCCTACGCAGGGCTCTCTCTAAGAGCCCCGTCAGACCCTCATTACGTGTGGGGAAGATGAGGGCTCCATATTCGACCGACCCACGTACCAAGGCCTTAAATATACTAAGCAGGGTCCTCGGGTCCGCCCCCCACCAAACCCCGCTCAGTACCTTCAGAATATTGGCAAGTTTTTCGCATCTCTCCGCCAAACTGCGAACGTGCTCCTGTCCCCCCAATGAATGGTCCAGTAAAACTCCGAGAAACCTGGGGATGTCGTCTCTCCGTGGCAATCGGCACTACATCCATTGAGCGAGATTCCAACATCGTTCTGGAGTCGTATGTACTGTGTTAGAGTGGCGTAAGGTGCGAGGTCTGAATAGCTCAGTGGTAAGAGCAGTTGCCCGGAAAGCAAAAGACTCGGGTTCGATTCCCGATTCAGCCACTTGTACCTCGCATATTTTTTCAGACCCGCAAATGTTGTCTTCTAACAATTATTTGTCGGGCTGAGGAAGTGTGTAAACGCCCTACACAGACACGACAGTGCCGCTGCCACGCAAGAGATGAATGCTTGGTTCGTGCCTCCTCCCGCCTTAAATCCCCCCCTCGCTTCACGAGCGTGAGGAGTTGATGGTGATGCCATCGAGGGTTATTGTGTAACTGAGAGGAGAAATCCTCTTTGTACTGAAGACGATGAGCGCCGATTTGGCAGGAGACACCGACAGGCCCCTAGAAAGCAGAAATTGTGAGAGATTGTTCGCCGTTCTCTCCAAGGCCCTGAGCGAGCCCCGAACGTCCGAGGATCTCGCATAAATGGCTATATCGTCTGCGAACTGAACCATCTGGCAACCGCCCGAGAGATACATTCCGAGACGTAGAGGTTGAACAGAAGAGGGCTCAATATCGATCCCTGCGGGACGCCCCTGATCGATGTGTAAACCGAGAAGATCTCTCCGTTGTTGACAAATTGGATATTTCTTTGATTTGTGAGTTGGTAAATAAACCAACAAATTTTGGGAGGAAGTCCTATGCCTATGAGATCCTCGATTAAAATGTTTGGCACAACGTTATCAAATGCTCCATGGATGTCTAAAAACAGACAGGCCGTGGATTGTCTAGATACAAAGCCGTTGTAAATCTCCGTGGTCAATATGCCCAGGTTGTCCAGGCACGACCTCCTCTTACGGAAACCAAACTGGATGGAGGGAAGAAGACCCGAGGATTCGATTCACCATTGTAGGCGCGTCAGAATCACCCTGCCGAAAATGGTCGATTAAAACGGATTTAAAAAAATGTAATCCGAATCGATCTTCTGCATCGATTTCTGCACCGAAAATGCGGTATTAAAACCGATTGAAAATAGTCAAATCAAATTTAGTACGCTTCAGGTGAGATTAATATTGGATGATATATCTCTACCTCAATCCGAAATTATACGATTTCATAAAGTTATAATTAAACCTGTTTTAATGCAATTGAATTGGAATTTACCATAGTCAATCCATAGGTAAAAATAATCCCTTTTAATAAAAAATTTTATCATTTCGCAGATGAAAAGTAAATTGATTTTATGTAGTGTAAAGTCGGATTTGCTGTTATCATGAGTCACAATCAATTATTGAATCGGTGTTTCTACAATTGAAACGGACTCAGTTGTTAAAAACAAAGATACGATTTCTCCGCAGAGGGTCCGCCTTACATCCCCGCTTGACCGCTTTCTACTTCCAGGTTGGCTCGCTCGACCTTCGCCGCGTAGCGGCGCCGCCCGGAACTACGCGCGGACGCGCCAGCGCGTGGGCCGCCAAGTTGCGGGTCGCACTATTGTATCGCGGATTGTGCTTAATGTGACGACCTACGGCAGCCACAATATCTATTCGATTATTCGTGTTTATTTGGATTGACGACAATATGGATTAGAATGTAATGATTTTAGATTGGAAATAATCCGCGAAAGCAATATTAAAATCGATTATAGTTCGTTCAGAATTAAAATCGATTACTTTTTAATCCGGGCGCGGATTGAACCGATTAAAACCGATTAAAACGGATTATGTTTTAATCGGTTTTAATCGACCATTTTCGGCAGGGCATCCTCTCTACAATCTTTAACAGACAAGACGTGAGTGAGATGGGGCGCAGCTTCCCTGGAGTGGATTTAGGGATAAGGAAGACAAGAGAGTGGTGCCACGAGGGAGGAAACAGTCCCCCATTCAAGAGCTCGTTAAATATATCCAGGAAGATCATCAGATACTCCTCTGGCAAGGCCGGAATTATGCCATAATCAATCCGATCTATACCCGGAGAGGAACGCCTCCTGGCACCACAGATCGCCGACAAAAGTTCTTCATATGTGAAAGGGGACTCGAACATATTACAGTTATGTGTCGTGGGAAAATCATCGAGCGAGAATAATTTTCTGTGTACAGAAGATGGAGGACACATGGAGTCCATTGAATTTCGTATATTGTCCGAGATCAGGCAGTTGGAGAAAGGGGGAGGGGGAGCGATACCCAGATGGCGATTCTTGAACCGCTTTATTATCTTCCAAACTGATGCAATAGAAGTGTTTGGTGTGAGGTTCTTACAAAACTCCCTCCATCCCTTCCTCTTTTCCCCCCTCAACACTCGTCTCGAAACGGCCTCCTGTCTCTTGAATGCAAGGAAGTTAGCGTATGACGGAGATCTCTTAAAGGTCGGCAGAAGTTCGCGCCTGAGGTCCACCGCCTCCTGGCAGGCCTCGCTCCACCACGGAGCCGGAAGGGAGGCTCTTCGCCCATGCGGGGACGACCGACCAGAGGAGCGGCGGCGATTAGCCCCCGGTTTAAGAGGCAACTGGCTCTTTAGATGACTGAGAAAAGTCTCGTATTTATCCAGCCCGTTCAGAGAGGGTTCGTCGATAGCCTCCCTAAGGACTCCGGTGCTGGTGCCCAGATTGATCACAAATTGTTCTCTCTCCCTCGATGACAGTCTTATCCTGTGCGAGAAAAATTCCTTCTTCCTCAAGAAGTGGTTAAATCTAATTTCAATTGGATAATGGTCACTCAAGTGAGTATCCTCCAATGTGTTCCACTCGCAGTGGTCGATAATCGGCGGAGAAACGAAGGAGAGATCTATTGCGGATCTGGATTGACCCGGGCGCGTCAAAAAGGTGTGGGATCCGACATTGATGCAGGTGAAGGAAGAGTCCAATGCCGAGGTGAGCAGGGTGACTCTCTCCCTACTCGACCGGTCACAGCCCCACTCGCTGTGGTGAGCGTTAAAGTCGCCCAGGAGGATCACATGAGTAAAAGAACCACAAAAGGCAAACAAGGAGTCGTACTTTTGCTTCGAAAGCGATTCCTGCGGGTGTCTATACACCGAGACAATGGCAAGATCGAAGAGCTCATAGTGGACAACCATGGCCATGCACTCTAGCCCCCCATCGAACCAAACGCAATCATCTATAATAGAATACGGCACAGAACGGCGGACGGCCAGAAGCAAGCCTCCGCTATTGCGGGTCAGCGAGTCCCTGCGGAACACCTCAAAACCCTGCAGGTTCACCCGAGATTCAGAGCTCAACCAAGTCTTCGAACGCAGTATAGATTCATAATTGATCAGCAATGCTGATCAGCAAAATTGATCAGAAACCTTTATATACTGATGAGCAAGTTCAAGCCATAGTAAGTCGCATGCGCGAGCAAATCTTAATTTTAATCGCTAGACTTATTACCAATTTTCTAGACGGCAATTTGGATATAGATCAACTAATTGCCCTGCTTGAAAACCCTGAAGACCCTCAAAATTGAATATATCTAATTGCGCATGCTCATATCCCTAGAATTAACATCCAGTAAAATTACTCTAGTAAAGGTTAGTTCCGTGCCTAACGTCATTACCCTAGAATCCACTAGATTAGTCCTAGCTCTCGGCGTCCCTGGGGTATAGCCGGTGGAAGCAGGTTGCCCTATAAAAAATAGAGAACTATCCTTTTCTCACTAACCGAGGTATAGTAAAAAAAGAGCATTGTCGAGACGTAAGGCCGGATTCACACCTTGGCAGAAAAGCAGAAAGCAGAAAAGCAGAAGCCAATCAGAACTCGTGCTAGAAAAGCAGAAGCCAATCAGAACTCGCGCTGAAAATAAGCAGTACATTCTGCTTTTTTAGCGCGAATTCTGATTGGCTTCTGCTTTTCTGCTTTTTGCTTTTCTGCCAAGGTGTGAATCCGGCCTAACAGTATAATACCTACCCAACCCTGGTGGTGGGAGACCGTTCCCCTGCGCGCATGAACTGCGCATGGATTGAAACGGAACGATCTCGTGCGCTCCTATGCGCATCATGCGAGAAATGGAACGCACCCTATGATTACGATACGTAATTAATAGGTTTGTTCGCGTTGCTTGAAATTCCCCAAAAGTTCTGCACTGAAAACGAGATAAATATATATTCGGATGTTGAAGTTGAAAGTGAAAGCGAAGATACTGAGTGCAAAAAGTTCAAGCAACGCGACAAACCTAATCTGTCACACGCGGTACGCCTTGTAAAAGGTTATGTAAGGTTATGCCGGTTCAGTTTTCACGCGTACATGCATACTGACAGAAAGAGAGAATGGACGAGGCACTCACTACACCGCCTACATTTAAACGGAATTTTTTCGAGCGAATTTACTGCGTGGAATTATCGCCGTACGAATGGTCGCAGCATTTGATCTGCATCGCTCTCGCCAAGGAAATTGTCGTCGGTACTGTCAGATTTCAGGTTCGTGCAAAGACTGGCGATTTTTACTGTGCGATTTGATTATTATTTTGTGATTCTGTCAGGAAATTGCCGATCAGAGTGCAGTATATGTCAATGAGAATATTTTTATGTTCTAAAAGGGAATGTTATATGGAATTGCAATATTATATATATACAATTTTATACAAAGAATTTTTAATACATAAATTTTAAATAACAGGATGAAGATGACGCTGTGGAGGACATAGCGTACAATCCTATCAAAACATTTCACCATGATACCAGACCTCACGCAATCGCATGGAGTCCAGAAACCTCCTTGAGTGTCGTTCCCAAGATTCTTACATTTTGTGTTGCTGGTGCAGATTTTAAGATAAGATTGTACAATAGCAATTTAAATGACATCAATGTGTACGAGGTAAGGATATCTATAAAATTATATGGATTTACAGCTTTGTGAAATTGAATGCGACAATAAATGTTTTGAAGATTTTAGAAGGGCACAAAGATTATACAAATGCAATTTCTTATGAACCAGAGGGTGAATTGCTAGCATCGGTTTCCGATGATCATACGTGTAAATTGTGGGCGATTAAAGAGGATCAGAAGTGTGTGTCCACATTTTTCTTGACATCGCCTGGTACGAGCGTATGTTGGCATAGTGAAGAATCCGGCAAGCTTTTAGTAGCGGAAAAAAATGGCTTAATACGTATGTACAATGTCAGAAGTCAACAAGCGATTATGTCTCTCGATTCTGGGGCTGTTCCCTTGATTGCGGCAGACTGGGCGCCAAATCCTTTAAAAGTTGTATCGATGGCTGCTGGAGAATTATTACTCTGGGACGTATCTAGACCGAGGTAAAAAGAAATTTAATTCAAAAACTTTTTAGAGTGTCTACTCAAACCCTGTAAAAAATTTTCCTGAAACTTCCAGATCTTCCAGGTATTTTTGTACAATTCCAGTTAAAGAAAATATTTTAAACATTTTTTGATGCAATTTCCTAAAATAAGTTTTTTTATTGTACGCATTTTCTAATATTTTTTATTCATACAAAGGAAAAACACAAAGCCACTTAAGTTTCAAGTGCTAGATTTACAAATATATTGAAAATAAAACTGAATAGCTTTTGTTAAGATAACATTTTTTAACTTGCATAACATTTTTATTTTTGTCACTAAAAATTAAAATAAAAAATATGTATTGCATATTTAATATTTTGTTAAGACATTGAATATATAAACAGAGATAGATATATATTTATAATATATTTTAAACATATAATTCATAACATGGCTTATTGGTAGATTGTCTACTGCTTACAGTATAAGAGCAAAATTATCAGAGAGAATTTTTAAAAAATTCCCTGAGTTCCAACAAAATCCCTGATTTTTCAAAGTATAAAAAAATTTCCTGAGAATTCCAGGTTTTCCATGTTTTTCCAGGGAGTAGACACTCTGACTTTCTATAAATACGCGCGTGCGAATTTTTTTTCGTTGAAGTTATTTTATGCTCATTTTCAATTTTAGCCGTCCCCTTGACGAGCGAACGCTTCATTTAGAAGGTGGCTTAGCAGTGAAATTCTCACACGCGAACGAAAATCTGGTCGCGAGCATTGGTTGGCCAGATAACTTGTTGAAAGTTTTTAATTTTAAATCCAAACAAGTGATATTGTGTGGGAAAGTGAAGTTAGTCGGCGGTATGACTTGGCACTATAAATTGCCTTATGTCTGTGCCGGAAGTGACAGAGAACTATGTTTTTGGAGAGTGAACGTAAATTAAGATACATTAAACAATCGATTTTATACATAAAAAGAGAAATCTTTGAACTCTATAAGAAATATCTAAGAGATGATGTTATATCATATATAATAACTTATAAAAGAGATATCAGTTATATATTTCTTTTATTATTCTCCAATATTTCTTTAAGTTAATCATTTTGGAAAAATCGTAATTGTTATCATACATCTGTAATAGGGTTAACATTTTCCGAGACAAAATTTCACATTTAATAGAAAAGAAATGTATTTTTATAAAATGCACTTTATAATAATCAAATTTACATACAGAGAATGTATAAAAGTAATTTGTAATGCACCTGATGTCATTTATGATGGTATAAAACTATTAATATATTCTTCCTTTATGATTTATGTGAACTAATAGAACTATTTATTTCTATTTTATATTGTTTCAATATACTTTCGTCTATTTCCGAGATATATTTTCAAGCTTTTTTGACGGACTTTCTTCTAGTTCAGGTAGTTTATTTCTTTTATTTTGACTAACTTATCTAAAGAATGTAAAAGTAGAAGTCGATTAATATCACTTAATTTGTTGGCAAGTAAACAAGCTTTATCGAAAACGATTTTGGGATTCGGCATGCAAACTCGTTCTTCCCTAAACTTGTTTCCATCAAGCTTCAGTTTCTCGATCTCCTTCTTAATTCTCTTACAATCGTCATCATTTTCGATATCATCATCCAATGTCACTGCAATATTTAAAATAAATTACATGTAAAAGATGGAAAAATATTATTAAATTGATGAATCTCAAGACTATATGTAATGATATGCTAGTCCAATCTATAACAAATGCCACAAATTGAAAAAGGAAAAACTAACAGAGTGAAAGTTGATCTTCCAGTTGACCAAGTTCATAAATCTTATCTTGATAAGATAAGGTTGTTTCATTTATGGCATCGCCCAGCAAATCCAATATCAATTGCGTAAATTGTGTTTCCTCCTCGACTAATAGCTGATCCACATAATTTAGCAACCAATTCAGAAGACCGATACATAAATAAGCGCGTATATTTTGCGACACGGGATAATCGCTTTTCGCGTAGATGCTGCCTTCGTCCGTTGGTTTTCTAATATCCATTTTCGCGAGAATTTGAATGAAAATTTTTCATTTGTCGCCGTTCCGTGCCCGATTGCTATTTCCTCGCACTCGTACACGTCACCTAACACTGTTGCTAAATGTTTCAATCGAGTCTCTTTTGCGTCACATGAAGCCGCTATAGCTATTCGAAAGGTAGCTTTCACTTGCATCTGAAAACATTATTTTAATTAATTATATAAGTGTATTATTGTTACATATAAAAATTTTATATCGAAAATATTGTTATAATATTGAAAATGTTATCTATGAGAAAAGATATCTATTTTATTTATTTCTGTTTCTCTCTCACCATTGTATCTTTTGATTCACTTTTCAGAATAGCATTGATATTTTCATTCTTGCACAAGGTGTCATAGTAAGAAGCATTATATTTCATTTCGAGAGTTTGTAACACTCCATGGCTTTCTTTTTTTTCCAACCACCTCCGCATTGTATCAAGCTCAGCTTGTTTTTTATATGTGCTCATAATCGCCTCTGAGCATCTATATGGACGTTCAAATACTGCATACAGATGTACAAAAAATTTTTAATGTTTTATAAATTTATAAATAATTATATATATATATTAAAAACAAAAATATATATAATGGCTCAATAGATTAAAATCAAATTAATTGGAAGAATGGCAATCAGAGCCAGGCGCAATAGTTGGAGCGCAAACAGTTTTTTATTATGTAATATTCTCTACACTCTACATTTATAGCACGTTTCGGCCTCTTTTTTAGGCCATCTTCAGCATAAATTAAACTTATTACATAGGTTTACGGTCGTATGGGTTTAGTCGGTTACTAACATGAACATTACTAACATGAAAATAAGAGCATTGTCGCAGAAAATTAAAAAATAAATGGTCGTAAAAGAATAAAAATACATAATAATAAATAAATAAATAACTTAAAATAAAGACCGGTATAACAATAAAACAGTGGTCGCAAAGGGAATAAATAATATAAATTAAAATAAAGACCGGTAATCTCTCACATCATTGAGATATTGTGGAAGCTCACGCCTGGGTATTAGAGTCATTCGGGGATGATTAACCAAAAAAATTCGTGGTCATGTCAATCTGATCTGTACAAATATGTACATTTAATGTTAGACGGATTAAACGAATGGTGTGAGAGAGTGACATTGAAGCTTGAATATTAAAAAGAACTCACAAAATCCACGCTCCGCACGCAAAGGCGATGTCAGAAGTACAGTATACATTGTATAAATTAGGAGAACCAGGCTCAACAATTATCAACGTACTAATGATAGATGGTGAGCATAACAAGGTGACGAGAAAAAACAAAAGAGTCAATAACAATAAGTACATACAAACAGCAAACGGCGTGACATTGTTATTGTAAATAAAAAGAAAAACGATCTCGAATTACAAGAGTAATCGGGCGAATTAAACGACATTGTTATTATAAATAAGACGAAAGACGATCTCGAATTACAAGAGCAATCGGGCGAAATAAACATATGACTTAAAAATATAATTAATCAAATAGATCTAATATAATCAAATAAAAAACTGAGATGTACTCCTTAAATCTTTGAAAGTTTGTCTAAAACTGTAACATATATGTCGGGTAAGCATTCCGTGTCGGTTTGCAAGTTCAAGCTATTCTTTTGTCGTTTTATATGTAAAATTTCTGAAATCAATCGTTTGCGTAAATGGGGTTCATTATCGAGTATTGTGATATTTTCCCAATCAAATTCATGATTAAAATTTATTCTATGGTCAGTTATTACAGAATTGTTGTTAGTGTTTCTTCGGATATGGTTTTTATGCTCCGAGATGCGAGAGTGTAACTGTCGTTTAGTCTGTCCCACGTAAGAAGCATCGCAATCCGTGCAGTTGATCTTATATACAACGTTTTGACGAGAGGGTTGAGGGCAAGAGTCCTTGTGCACTTTAATAAGTGTGTTTAACTTGTTCAGACTCCGATAAGAAAGTTTAACGTTTAAGTCTTTGGTGATATTTTTAAATTGTTCCGATATTGAAGGGACAAACGGTATGGTAAAATAGGAAGTAGGTTCTCCACTAAGTATTATTATTAAAAGAATGAATCTAAATTTAAGGCGTTCATGCAAGATGCGGAAGATAAACCTGAGGGGATATCCATTATCTAATAGAATCTCAACAACCAACTCGATATTCTCACGGTGGAACATAGGATGAGATAACAGGAATACTTTGTCAATGAGACCGATGATAGTGCCTCTTTTTTGGCTAAGAGGGTGATTAGACGTAAAATATAGAATATTACATAATAAAAAACTGTTTGCGCTCCAACTACCGCGCCTGGCTCTGATTGCCATTCTTCCAATTAATTTAATTTGATATATATATTAATTTCTACAATTATATATACATATGTAATTTTTTATTATTTATATATATAATTTACCTGAATCTGTCGGAGACCCGCGATAAGAGAACGTGCTTTCGACCAATCTGATTTGATAAGAGCACGTGTCATCGCATCCACAATTAAAGATATACCGTATCCTTCGTCACCGCTTAGAAACGCTAATTCAGACGCTACCTCCAAGCAATGTACGTCTTTCCGACGAGCAAGAATTTTCGCCGCCTTATCAAAGTGTTTTAATTCTACGCGACTAATGTATGCAACATCAAATATTAATTTAAAACAGGAACTCTCCAACTCAATTAATAACTTATGTTATGCAAAACACAATATTGTCATGTGACGCACAAATTGCACAGATAATTTTCAATCATAAAATATACATATCAGGCAATATACATATCATACAATATACATATCATACATATATTATATATATATATATATATATATATATATATATATATATATATATAAAATCTTATAACTATCAATAATTATATAAAATTAATTATCTTACCAATAAGCTGCTTGCTCCAGATGACCATTGAAAACACCCCATTCCGACCATAATTCTAATATCTTTTCCAAAAACGGATCATTATGATCCAATTTGCATCTCGCAAGCACGTAAGCCTCCTTAAACATATTAGCATCTAAAAATGCTTCTATAGCTTCATAAATTTTGTGTATACAAAGTAAATATGACACTGCTTTCTCCACATTGCATTGCCTTATTAATTGGTGCGCGTATGCTTCGCACATCTCCTTCCACATTCTGTAAAATTGTATGATCAATATTTATAACTTTTTTTTATATTTTCTTAAATGCAGAAGAAGTATTCATACGTACTTCATAGAAACGCTAGGCGCGAGCGATACTAGAAAGTCATTTAATTGTTGATCCTTGGCCGCGCACATCAGATTGTTTTGCAGATTGTCACACCACATATTCATCTCAATAGCAGCATTTGAACTATCTTGTGTTAATTCTGTAAACAAATAATTAATAATAAAAAAATTCGGTAATATGCGTAACAAATATAATTTAGCTTACTTTCACGATTAATGAGTTCTAAAAGATGCTCTTTTTCAGAGAATAGCGATAGGTTTGCGACAGTGCTATTTTTTTCGTATTGCTCTTGATTCTTTCTTATATCGTTTGTGATAAAATTTAAAACCTTGGATTTGTCGTTTATTATTTTGTTGTATTCGTTAAAATATGAATTTTTTTCTTTTTTCTTTGGTAGCGCTACTTCAGACTCTGCAATCGAAAATCTCAATGTAATTATGTATACGTAAATTGTATCTAAGAAATTATACTATGCAATTACTTGTATTATATACGATAGGTTGACTATTTGACATAGTCGTATTATTCTCCGCCTCGTCCGTTTTATTTTGTGGCAATTTCTTTTGTGGCTTCTGCTGTTTCTGCTTCTTCTTCGCGATTTTAATGTCGGACATTTGCTTCGGCAATTGCGCCGGTGAAGTATAATCCCATATGCGTAACATAAAGTCCGACGAGCCGGTCATTATCAATTGTGGTTTGAGGGGACTCCACATACAACATAGCACGGGTCCGTCGTGACCCATGTATGTGCCCATCAGCTCTTGCTTTTTAACGTTCCAAACCTAGAAAATAATATTTGAAAAATATTTTTATAATCATATGTATATACGTGTATTTTCATTTTTTTGTATCATTAGAATTCTGATTCTTAGATAATATTTGTTATTTGCAATAATATAGTTATTTAACGTATCAATTCTAAATTTCAATAAATTTAATAAATTTAAATTTAATAAATGACACACACAATGAGACAAATTAGTCATATAATAGTAAATGAGTTTGACTGGTATAAATTGCTATATAATATGTACGCGTATATTTTCAGATCGAATACCTGTGCGACATTGTCGTAACTACCGGACACCAAATGCCCGCTGCAGTGCGAACTCCAAGCTAGGCACACCACTTTATCGATGTGTCCGTTTAACGTTGCTACAATCTTGCAGCTTGCGTGCAGTTTGCGTTCTTCATTACTGTCTTCTTTCTCAATACAATCCTCGGTACTCTCCGTCTCCATTTCCTTTATCAGTTCTGACATATCAAAAATTACTATACTCCAATCGGAGGCAACTGCCAAGTAATTGGCAGTTGACGACGTCCATTCATCTGTCGTCGTACTTTCGGGATGCCACACTAAGCAATTCACCATAGATCTAAAATAGTGTATTGTACTTTTGCGTTTCTTCAGATTTTGATCGTAGAACATAATCGATCTGAAAGAACAAACATCCATGTATTTGATGCAATTAATTTAAAATTATCTTTTAAGCGAAATATATGACGAATTATACCCATTTTCTAACGCGACCGCTAAGCAAAAGTTGGATTTCCAAGAAAATTCCGTGCATCCTTCCTTGATTATGGACATGGGTTCTGAAACATAAGTTGCGGTAAGGAAACAGTGTGATAAAACTGCGAGTGTCAAAATCTTACCATCATTAGGCGCGGATTTTTTGTACGCTACTAGTTCTCCTTCTGCACAGGAGAATAAATAGTAATCCGATCCAAGCGTAGCCCATTCGAGCTTATAAATAGTATTTCTATGATACTGCCTGTACAATATAGGTGGTTTATTAAAAGTTCCAATTGCGTCGAATACACCAACACGACCCTCTCCAGTACCAAAGGCTATTATGTTTTCATCATCAGGGAACCACGACACCTGATACATTTGCACACAATATTATTTAATATTTCTCACATAAGAAAACTTTAAAATAAGAAAACTCCCGGAGAGAGAGAGAGAGAGAGAGAGAGAGAGAGAGAGAGAGAGAGAGAGAATTTTTTACCGCTCTTATTTTCCCTTTTATCTTCTGCCAATGGTAACAACATCAAAAGTTTTGGCGTGAGGTTCAGACAAGTTCCACAGACGCAACATTGCGTCTCCAACGCCAAATGCAATACGCGTAGTATCGATGGAACAAGCTCCCATGCAATAGATGAATCCTCCTTGCGTAGGAATCTTATACTCCAGGATCGCCGATTCAGTAGGATCGCTGTTTCGTTTACAACATATAATCCAGCGATCTTGTGCCGAAGTCCAAACCGTGAGTCTAAAATGTTACACGGATAAGTTTAAATATTTCATATCTCATCGCAACTCATAAAGCGTTTACTCACTCAGATTCCATCCTCCAATTGTCAGATATTGAATCGTTTTTGGGTACAGCTGCTATGCAAAACAATCCTCTGCTGTGGTGTGCATGGAATAATTTACACGTAGGCTTGCTTTTGTTTGTAGGAAGATCCCAAGAGAGAAGTTCACCCCAAAGAGAAGAAGTTAAAAGCACTCTGGGCTCTACCCAACACACTGCAATATAAGTTCCAGTCGTGCCAAGTTTGCTTTTGTGAGAAGAACTAGGAAATGGCGCATGCGGTAAATTTATCACAGTCTCGTATCTACCATCTCCACCAGCTTTCCAAATAAACACCGATCTGCACAGAAGAAGAAAAGAGCGAAAAGAAAATGATATGACAGTAATATTTTGTTTTAGAGACTATCTGATTATTTTTTTATATAATACTTGCATATATTTCACATATGTAATTAATTCAATACATAAGCTATACAAGGCATAAAAATATTAGGAAAATTTTGTCTTACCTGTCTTTTGCACCAGAAGCTAAAAGTAGATCCCTCTTATCATTTCCATTTAAGACATTTACATCCAAAGGACACCATGATAAACTGACTATTTCCTCATTGTGTCCCCTAAGTTTATATAATATTGTTTCTTTTTGAACAATATAAATTAATCCATTTTTGGTACCTATCGCTACAAGATTCGAGTCGTGGGGACAGCAAGCCAAACATGTAGCAGTCAGCTTGCCTAGAGGTATTATCTTGGATGTCTCATATGATATATAACAATACATTAGAAAGCCTTCTGAATTTACCGCATACGCAAGATTATTATCTTTGGCTGACCAGTCAACTCCTACGATTGATTTGCCCTAAATCAAGAAAAAAAATACAAAATTTACAATCACATTAATAATTAAGATAAATCATTGTTTTTAATATATAAGAGTAATATTTTGTCGCTTACATCTTTGAAAGAGAACTCCACGACCAACTCTAATGTATCCACATTCCAAATTTTGACCTTATCCTCATCGCCGCCAGAGATCAGTAATTCCGGACTATCTGAACTGTCGAGTTTAGGACAGAATGCCAATGCTGTTATCTTATCCTTAACAAAATCTTTAATTAGCGAATATTGTAGACCAGGATGACCTTCTTTCTGTCTGGCAATAACGATATAATTCTTGGCACCAAATGCCAAGGTTCCACGTTTCGAGCAAGCGAGGATGTTGCTCAGATACCAGCTTGGCGAGGGTGGCAACACGATCTCGTTCATCCTACTGTATTTTAGTATCCTGTAGACGAGGAGATAAAATAATATTATAACAAAATTTTGTAGAGGGAATAATTCCTAGGAAAAAAAATTATGACACAAGAATTACGTATTGTCTCAGGAAAAATATAAAAGATAAAATAATATGACAGAGTTACATGAGTTTTATTTTTTAAATTATTCTCACAATGCTTATATATACCGTAACTGGTCACGATATTGATTGAAGGTTAACCGGTGTCGCCGATATATATCTTCAATCTCGTAAGAAATTTATAACTGCGTCAGTCTATCATGTGAGCGACGACGGAGAGGACGGAGAAAGTAACTTGATTTCCTAAAATTACCTTGTCAAACGTAATATTACAACAATTCTGTTCACTATTGTATCGCGGTGTTGATCGATCGTTTTACACGTGCTAGAATCACGCGGCAAATATACATGTAATGTCTGTAACGGTTCTCTAAAGTCTAAACTGTCTAAAGGGGCTAAATATTATATAGAGATATATATTATCCTTCAAAAGTCCTATTTCTTTTTATGTGTATTTATATCGAGATTTGTATCGAATGTAAAAGGTTGAGCGATTTTTTTCCAAGATATGTGACATATAAGATCGTAAAAAGCGCTTTAAACAAAAATATATACGAAACGTCAAATCTTTAATTTTTTATCGACGTATTAGATGTCAAATTTTATTATTTATTTTACAAGCGTATTTTTCGATTAATTACACTATATTGTGATTAATATTATTATTAATATAATATAATAATGTTATATAAAATAATATATAATATTAATAAAATTAATTATAAAAAATAAACTATAAAAATATACTAAACATTCAAATTTTAAATAAATTGAAGAGATAATCTCTGTTGAAAATAAAATTCATATGAAATTAAATGCAGAACAGAAGAAGATTGCAAAGCAAAGATTATTTTGTTATTTTTTATCAATTACTTATAACAAAATAAATAAAATTTATTGATATTATTTTTTCCTTACAATTTAATTAAAGACATTGATAAAAGATGATATATTAAAAAATTTCCTTCGTGATTTATTAATTTTCTTAATAAAAGAGATTTTGTTCGAAAGGATTTTTATTAAAGAAAACAAGAATTGATGTATTTGTTCAAATAAAGCAAGGTCTTTCAATTTTCAATTATTTGTATTTCAATTTTCACAGAAGTTTTCGAAGATCAAAAGTGACAGAAAGCGCGGAGAGCGGCGCTTATCTCAGCGCGTGATAAAGTGGATTCCCGATAAATTAATTGACCAATTAAAAGTATTATTGATCTATCGCAACTCATATATATATATATATATATATATATATATATATATATATATATATATATTTAGATTTACGCGCGTTTTTTATTTCACGCTGCAGTACCGGCAAATCTATGTATTTTATTTACGCACGTATTTTTTTGCATGACTAATATAACACGCGATAGTGCACTCCCTCTCGTTCTCTTTCTCTATCTCTCTTTTTCTATTTCCCCGATTGATAAAAAATAATCGTAAACGAAACGACGATTCATTCTAATACAATAAGTGACGTGCACATACAGAGAGCAGACATATTCATCTCGTTTTTTGTTTTGTCTTTTTTTTTCCGGTTATATATGTCACGAAACTCCGGAGAACTCTTGGCTTGGCGTTGGTTTTTTTTTCATTGTTTATTGATTCGTTCGTTGACGAGATGAGATTGACCGCGGTCGTGTATCTGCTGACGTTCTATGGCCTCTCCCACGCGGTGCCGGCTGGCATGACAGCTGTCAATGAGCCAAGCGTGGAGGGAATATCGTGGACCAGCTGGGAGCAGACGAAAAACAATTCCGATGTCATCCTCGACACGGTAAGCATATACATATATGCTCTCGCTCATAAAACGAGAATTAAAAAATCTTCATTATTTCGATTAGATCAAGCTCCCCAATGCTCTCAAGATTGCGTTCCAAAATTCGCTTCTTAGAGGGAGAATAGCATTTGATCGACCAATCAGAATTAAAAAAAAAATAAAAAAATTTTAGTACGTAACCCAAAGAATGATTGAAAACGATTGCCGCGCTTTTGTTCAAAATAGAAATCTAAATTTCGCAAAATTATATATTTTCTTTATTTAATTATGTCATCTATAATAGTATTCGTATTCTTTTTTTATTTTTTTAAATTTAATATTTAAATTTCGAGTTAATATTCAATTGCTAGTATCATTTAATTGCTATTAGATCATCTTTTTTCTGTTTTAAAATATATGATATATATGTAAAATATTACCACGTAACAAGCGCAGATCATAGGTCTGTTTTTTATAGCTGAACTGGCTGCACTAATTCAGAGCTTATCTTTCTCCTTCAATATGGAGAGAAAAAGATAAACTCTGAACAAGTGCAGCCAGTTCAGCTATAAAAAACAAACCCCTAGTTGATGTCAAATGACGCCATTGAACATCAGAACAATGAGATATGATTTGTTATTTAGAATTTATGCTACTACGCTCTCTGATGATATTTATTCTAGTCTGTTTAAAAAATAAAATAATTAAAAAAGGTGTGTTTATATGAATTTATAATGGTGACATGGTCATTAAAATGATTTCAATTGGCTCAAGAGGTAAACATGAAGAAAAGTTTAATCCCCTAAATTAATTTGCCTCCGAAATTATTTTTGTCGAGCTTTATCATGCGAAGATAGCTTTTGCCTTTTGTGTTATCTAGAAATTATTCGACATTTAATTAGATAATTAATATTTTTTTTTACTTTATTCCGACTTTTTTGTAATAATTACTTATAAATGTATTTCAACTTTAAATCAATTTTTAGTAATGCTTTTTTTTATTGATTCTTCTTCTAGCTGGAAATGATAAGAAAAGCGGGTTATCCGGCAGAGGCTCATGTTGTAACAACGGAGGACGGTTATCTCTTGACGTTACATCGTATCCCAGGTGGCAACGGCTCTTTACCTGTGCTGCTGCAACACGGTCTGTTATGCACCTCCGCCGACTGGATCATTCTTGGCAAAGGCAAAGCACTCGGTACAACTCTTTTTATATGATCAATCCTTCAGAAATATTTCCTGAAATCAATCAATCTCGATGTCCTATCGGAAAAATGCTTAAGAGAAACTCTCGAATTTATAAATACTAAACATGGCGAAAAAACTTTGTAACGCAACTTTTCTTTTAATTGTAACGCAATTATTAACGCATCTTATGTTTTTTGAAAATTGTTCTAAAATTTATTATATAGTATATATTTTTATATACATATATACATATATATATATATATATATATATATATATATATATATATATATATATATATTATAATTGTGTATATATTATATATTATATGTTTATATTCAACTCATCGGATAATAATGTAAATTATGTTATTACTAATCAAATTATTCTTATATTAAATTATAAATCAATTCGCAATTTAAATCTATTATTATTAAAAAATATTAGTAAGTAAAAATATGGTGAAATATATATGAAAATATTATATAAGAAAATCCAAGTTATGTAAGAAATATTGCAGAGGGTGTTTTTTTTACATTTTTTAGCTTACTTATTGGCAGATCAGGGATATGATGTTTGGTTGGGTAATTTTCGTGGTAATACCTATTCGAGGGCACATATTTCCCTATCGCCATCGGAACTGAAATTTTGGGATTTCAGGTATTCACAAATAAAATAAAAATAAAAATAAATGGTACTTTAAAAATGATGTAGAATTTCGAATATAATTTTGGATTTAATTTTGGTGTCAAACGCATGTAGAAAGATAGACTTATATTAATACATATATTGTATGTTCTTTTTTACTTTGTTATATACTTATATATATATTTTTAAGCTTAAAATAATCATATATATATATATATATATATATATATATATATATATATATATACACACAATACGTATATATACATATGTATGTGTGTATAATCATATATGATAATGTTTAAGAGTTAATAAAAGATAATAAAAATAATATTCTGGACACGAGTTGTCGCTTTAAAAATATTCATTTGTATCTTTTTATTAACTTTTAATTGTTTCCAAATGACTGTTTTATATATATATACATATATACATACATATATATATATATATATATATATATATATATATATATATAAAATATAAATTTTATGCGATTATAAATATATATATATTACATTTTATGACGATATGTCGATTTTCCATTATAGCTTCAATAAAATGGGCATTTATGATTTACCTGCAATGATTACATTTATCACAAATATGAGATCGCAACCCTTGCATACCTATATCGGTCATTCAATGGGTACAACAAGTTTTTACATAATGGCATCAGAGCGTCCGGAAATCGCACGAATGGTGCAAATGATGATCAGCCTCGCGCCAGCAGTTTTTATAAGCCACATGAGAAGTCCACTTAAATACTTTTCATCCTACTGGAGAATATATCAGGTGAAGTAATGTATATTTTTGCCATATATAATTAATCTTTGATCGTAATTTTAAGGAGACGTTTTCCGACGAGTTAATATTAAGATTGAAGCTTTTTTTAAAATTCTTTTTAAAACTTCCGAAAAAATTGATTTTGAAGATTAAAATATTAATTTTTTTTGTTTCACATTCTGTTAGTTTATGTCGTACATATTAAATCTTTAATTTTAATTTTAACGAGATGCTCTTCGACGAGTTAAAATTAAGATCGAAGTAACTCTCAAAACTTCTTTAAATTATTCTAATTCGTTAAAAAATAGTTCAAAAATTTATTTATTTATTCTCAGAAATACCGCTGAAACTTGAACAAGGAAAGACCCCAACACATATGTGCAAAGCATATCCAGAGGACATCCAGAGGAAATCCAGAAGGCATATAAAACATCGTCTGGATGTCATCTGGATATCCTCTGGATATTCTTTAAATGTCCTCTGGACATATGTCTTGTTAGGGAAATTATAAGCAAATTACGGATAAAAAATTTTTCATTGCAGATGATCATGCGAAATTTCTTTCACGACGAATTCCTGCCACAGGGCAATTTTTTGAGATTTCTCTCGAAATATGGTTGCGATCAGAATTTCGCCGAGAAGGAGATCTGCGCCGAACTGATATTCCTGATATGCGGTTACGACCCCGAGCAGTTTGACTACGTGAGTAGTGATTTGCAATCGAGATACAACTCCGATCGAAACTTTGATCATCATGTTCCGTCATTTGAAAATCGTGCGATCACGCCTCAGATTGGATTTTGAGTGTTCTTGTTCCCTATTTAGACTTTACTGCCTGTCATCCTCAATCACGATCCGGCCGGCGCCTCGACTAAGACGGTTCTGCACTACATCCAAGGATATCAGTCGGGCAAGTTTCGTCAATATGATTACGGTCACGAAAAAAATCTGGTGATATATAACTCGCCGGAACCTCCGGATTACGATCTAGTGAATATCACGATCCCAATCGCATTGTTCTACGGTCCTGGTGACTGGCTGGTTAACATCATCGTAAGTAACGAAAGAATGCGTTTTAAAAGATAATAAAATGAAGGAAATACATTTTGTAGAGATTGATTCGCGCTAATTATGCAAATGTCAAACTTCATTCCTAGGATCGAAAAGACAATTTAAAAAAAAAAAATGGAGAAATGATAATTCACGAAAACATTTTTTCAAGGATGTGAAGAAGCTCTACCGCCTATTGCCCAAAGTAGTGGACATGTACGAAGTGCCGTGGCCCAAATTTAGTCACTCGGATTTTACATGGGCTAAAGATGCGCCCAAACTCGTGTACAAGAGAGTACTCAAGCTCATGAAGGAGAGGAATCTAAATAATACTACATCGGTGGGATAATATTATATTGAAATTATATTGAATATTATATTGAAATATTATATTGAATTAAAATGGAAGATACATATTACATATAAATCTTTAGTAATAGATACGATTAATAACAGTTGCAATTTTAAATGTAATAAAACGTAAACTTATAGTATTCTTGTATTATTTATGATTAGTGCAAAAGCAGATTAGAGTAATCTACGCATTTTTAAGCAATCCTTGTTTCAGCTAGTGATGTATTATCGCGATAGATTGTAAAGATACCTTTAATACGACAAATATAAAATTACAATATGCAAATATAGAATAAATATAAATGTAAATATAAATGTATTTTATAGAAAAATTGGATTTAAGAGAAAAACATGTACTGAAATTTGCCACGATATGATCTGGTCATATACATATAATAATAATATCCGGAATTTGATAATTTCTTATCCGCAATATGATATTTTCTTTACATAATCATATGTGACTAGATCTGATTATATATGAAATTTCAGATATTTTTTATATATGATTATATAAAATTACATATATGTTATCAGATTTTTTCATAACTGCTAATATACGTATGTATGTATATTTACATCTGGCCATATTATATTCATTTTTTCTCGGGTAATTATAATATGTAAATATAAAATAAATGTAAATGTAAAAATAAAAAGCGAAAAGATATTAAGTGAATAAATATAATAATTTAATCGATTTTGCATTTTAAACGCTTTTCGATCTATCAATGTATATTTACTATACAATGATACGAACTATTCGAATTCGCCGGAAAAAATTGTTCATATACATACATTCATATAATTATATTAATAAATGGAAGCGATATTAGTATTTCTACCTCTTTCTTTTTCTCTCTCTTGGAAGATAAGCTTTATAATACTTATGAATTTTGAAAAAAATGTAGAAATGCATCGTTTTTTTCGAGGATAATACTCGAAACATTTTTGAAATTTCCAAGATTACTATAAAAAAAGTCTCTTCAGGATAATTTACTTTTACTCTATTTTGTAATACAGATCGGAAGGCAATAAATGTTGTATAATTTCAACAAATTTATTGAAGCACTGAGTGGAACATGAATATCTCTCTGCAACGACACTGGAAAGAGAAAAGGCTTACCACTTCCCTGCCGAAAATGATCGATTAAAACGGATTAAAAAAAATGTAATCCAAATCGATCGGGATTTCTGCATCGAAAATGTGATATTAAAACCGATTGAAAATAGTTAAATCGAATTTAGTACGCTTCAGGCGAGTTAATGTTGGGTGATATACATCCACCTCAATCCGAAATTATATGATTTCATAAGTTGTAATTAAACCTGTTTTAATGCAATTGAATTGAAATTTACCATAGTCAATCCATACGTAAAAATAATCTCTTTTAATAAAAAATTCCATCATTTCGCAGATCAAAAATTAAATCATTTTATGTAGTGTCAAGTCGGATTTGCTGTTATCATGAGTCACAATCAATTATTGAATCGGTGTTTCTGCAATTGAAACGGACTCAGTTGTTAGAAACAAATATACGATTTCTCCGCAGGGGGTCCGGCTTATATCCCCGCTTGACCGTTTTCTACTTCCAGGTTGGCTCCCTCGACCTTCGCCGCCTAGCGGCGCCGCCCGGAACTACGCGCAGACGCGCGAGCGCGTGGGCCGCCAAGTTACGGGTCGCGCTACTGTATCGCGGATTGTGCTTAATGTGACGATCTACGGCAGCCACAATATCCATTCGATTATTCGTGTTTATTTGGATTGACAACAATAGGGATTTGAATGTAATGATTTCAGATTGGAAATAATCCGCGAAAGCGGTATTAAAACCGATTATAGTCCGTTCGGAATTAAAATCGATTACTTTTTAATTCGGGCGCGGATTGAACCGATTAAAACCGATTAAAACCGATTAAAACGGATTATGTTTTAATCGGTTTTAATCGACCATTTTCGGCAGGGTTTTCACGGGTGGCTGAGTCCACCTAACAATAACCGATGCTTTCAATTGTAACGAGGTTTATAATTAATCCAGGTAGCAAGGTGTCGTCATTATAGCGTCATTTTAAGGTCATTTCTCGTCATATGCCGTAAGTCAACTAAATAATGACGTAACACAGACGTGATATTTTTGACGACATATTATCGTCACAGAAATAACGTCATTTAATCGTCTTTTTAAGGTTATTTACTGATCAATTAACTAATGTTGTAAATACGTTAATATTAAAATTAACGTATTTATATAAGGATAATAATAAATATTTTATGATATTTATAAAGTTTACATGACTTTCTGTTCAAAACCCTTGAAAATACGGTATTATTATATTACAAAACTATGAAATATTGTTTAATATTAATAATTGAATTTGATGTGCATGTTTATCTATATCCAAAATTATTATTTATTCAATATTTCATGAAAAATGTTACTGCGCGCCACATTTCAAAACTATATAAAAAAATAGTTCATACTTCAGCCACTAGTTCATTTATTTACTGCTATGCGACGCGCGATGCGCCCCATTTCGTATTTGAGTTTCGGTAATGGAACGAATTTTGTGCAGGAGTGAGTGAAGGTCGAGGACCGAGAGCTTTTTGGCGCGTCTTCCTTTTATCTTGACTGATTTAACGAGTGTTTATTTGCTGTATTAATCAGTACTGTCCGCTCACCTGCAAAGGAGCTTGTTGGTATTGTTATTACCTCATGCTCATCTATCAGTGGCAGAAATTCTGCACATTATAAGGGTGCTGCCCACTTTAACCTCTGTCGCCTCATGGCGGACGAGGGATTATGGCTCAACGACGTCACAACGGATAAGGAATATATGGAGTGTGAGTCATTAACTCCAAATGATTCACTAATGAGCTCGGAACTGTATCACAGCCTCTAAGAGGAAGCTAATCCGATACGGAACACAATGGAAGGTATTAAGAAAAGGGCCGCCATTAACAACAAATCCAATGTCGTTATTAAGAAAGTTGCAAAAGTTGATAATCCAAAAGTAATACAAAATAATAAGGATTCCGCCCTCGGTAAATAGATCACCTATTACTTCGGTGTCTATAACTGATACTAATAAAGTAATTAAATACATCAAATCAGACCCTGGACTTTATAAGGCTATAGTCTCGCTTAAGGAAGTAGATAGTGAAATTATTTCTTCAAAACCACCGGTAAACGTTGAAGTGGCAAGATCATTGTCTAAACTGGGAGCCAAATTCTCATTGATTGAACGTATCAGCAGGAAGAAATGGATCATTACGTTCAATAATAGAAGTGATGCAAACAATGCCGTTGCAAATAAAATTGCACAAGATTCCAAGTTTTCAATCCATATCCCTTGGTTTTTTATATTTCGTAAAGTTGTGATAAAAGGGGTTCCCACTGACGTCTCTAACAACGAGCTTTGGAAAGAGTTGAGAAACAACAACACCAATTTAATCTTCGACAAAGAGGGCATCTATCGTTTGAAGGTCAGGAATTATGTGGACGGAGTAGTTAATTATGTGGACTCAACGGCAGTCAAGCTTAGCCTCAGATCCGCTATTGTTCCATCTCATGTTCTCTTGTGGAAAACACGGCTGGAAATGGCCTATGTTCCTAACATAAGACAGTGTTTCAATTCCAACTGAATCATTCTACCAAGTTTTGCACAAATTCAGCTAAATGTCTTACTTGTGGAATGGATAAACATAACGAAACAAATCCTTGCTCGAGCATCTTGTGTTGTATAAATTGCAAGGGCAATCACCGCTCTTTGTCCAGGGAATGCCCGGAAATTATCGTGAAGAGGAGAACCACGGAGTTAATGGCCCTGCAAAATATCGACTACAATACGGCGAGAAGACTTATTGTGCAGAGTTCTCCGATTGCAAATCAATCAGCTGGTAATATGGAGTCTAGGGCTACGCAGATAAGGATACCGGCGCGTAACTTGTCTAACTTCCCTGCTTTGTATAAATCGCCTTCTAAACAAGACATCGGACCTTCCCCCACGCCTTCACGGGACAGCTTTGCGTCTATTACGGCTCCCAAAGCGAAAGGAAAATGTTTAACTCCTAATCTTGTTTTTCCGTCTAGCCCTAAGCTGCCGTTATCAGATTGGTCAAAAACTTTAAAATTGCTGGAATTGTTGGCTAAATCTGAAAATATTGAACTGTTATTGAAATGTCTGGCGGATAAAATCTCTAATTCACAAACTATTTAATACTTAACACTTATGAATATCAATATTTTACAGTGGAATTGTCAGAGCCTTTGGAAAAAAACGTTCTGAGCTAGATATGAGGTCGAAGGATTATGGCGTCTTGATTCTTTCGGAGACATGGTTGGGACCGGAAGACAGATGGCTCTTGAGGAACTTTGACATCATTAGATCTGACAGGATAGCTCGTCGTGGAGGCGGCGTGGCGGTTCTGGTAAGAAGCGGCATCAAATATCAAATCATTAATAGATTTTATAAAGCAAATGATAAGCTTGAGATTTGTGGTATTAAGGTCACAGTTGGATCTAAATCTATTGCAATAATTTCGGTGTGTAAACCACCACAAATAGAATTATATAAAACTTGCAAAGAGCAACTGGCAGGAGATTAAAAATGTAATTAAGCAACTGCAGGAGATTAAAATGTAATTATTCCTATCAGTTTAATTTCTGATGCAATCCCAATATAGGGAATTCAGGTATCAGACTGATAGTTTAAAAATCGGGCAGATAATTATCCGAAAAAGTTAAAATCATCCGTTTATATATACATATATATATATATATATATATATATATATATATATATATATATGTATATATATATATATGTATGTATATGAAATCATGTTTATTACATTTGTAATTCCATTAATATATTTTATAATAATTCTATGTTTATTATTCTGTTTGATAAAGAATTAAAAATCTGATGGATTTGTACTATTGAAAGAACGGTAAATTTTGAGAAGTAGCCAAAGGTTCACCAATTTTATACGTCATCTTATATTAGAGAAATGTCGTTATTTTATTGTCATAGATATGACGTTATAATGACGATACCTTGCTACCTGGGTACCCAGGTCAACTTTATAAGTATTATAAAATATTTATTATTTTCCTTATATAAATACGTTAATTTTAATATTAACGTATTTACAATATTACAGTTACCCAGATAGCCAAGAATGTTAAAATCACGTTTTGCCAAAGCTTTGCGACAAGGTGTGCTTTAATTTTGACAACAATTTTGTAGCAAACATTTGTCTTGTTTTGGTTTGTCAAAAAGTTTGAAGCAAATTGACGGCAAAATTTTTCGTCTCACGATGCTGTAAATAATAGGAAAAGGCTTGTAAATTTTACGCATAGAAGAACACGTATGATGCTAATTCACGGTGTAAAAAACAAACTTTACGCCAATTAGTACCAAATCTTGTTATACACACTATAATAGCAAATTTACGACAAGAACAGAGCAAATCTTATTGTACACGATATGATAACACATTTACGGAAAGAACAGAGCAAAGTATACTCTGGCACAACGAGACGCAAAATTCACGCAAATAACAGAGCAAACCTTGCCATGCACGGCATGACAGCAAATTTACAACTTTACTTTATTACAAACTTTACAAAAATATAGTATTCTGCCGATAGTTGGTTTATTCATCGCTATGCGACGCGCTATATGCATCCATCTCGTATTTGATTTTTAGTCATGAGAAGTATATAAAGCTTGCAAAGAGCAACTGGTAGAAGATTAAAAATATAATTATTTCTACCAGTTCAATTACTGATACAATCCCAACATAGGGAATTCAGATATTGGACTGATTGTTCCTCTTAGATCGGGCAGATAAATGTATGAAAAAGTTTAAATCATCCGTTTATTGTTTACTTAAAATGTAAATATATATATATATATATATATATATATATATATATACATATATATATATATATATATATATATATATATATACATATATATATATATATAAAATTCATATATTCATCATATTATAAATTCATTTTTAATTATTCATATATTATCATCATCTCATAATTATAATAAATGTCATCTAAGACTTTGTCTGCGCGGTCGCATAGCTTCTAAAAACGACGTGTCAAACAAAGAACGGATTGTTTCACAAAATAGTCCTCTCTGCGAGATTTATCGTTTCTCACAATTTGTCACAGAAGTCCTGAATCACTCACCCCGTATAGAAAATTACCATAAATTTGCTATCACGCCATGCACAGCAAGGTTTGTTCTGATCTTGTTACAAATTTGCTATCATATCGTGCATGGCAAGGTTTGCCCTATTCTTGCCATAAATTTGCTGTCATCCCGTGCACAGCAAGGTTTGTCCTGTTCTTGCCACAAATTTGCTGTCATGCCGTGCACGGCAAGATTTGCTCTATTATTTGCGCAAAATGTGCATCACACTATTGCGACAAGCCTTGCCAGCAAAAGCTAAGCTTTTTGCGGACACACCTTGTCACAATTTTGCTGTAAAGGCATGCTCGGGTTTGCTGCAAACTTTGCGCAAAGTTTGCATCATTTTGCTTGCTGGGTTAATTGATCAGTAAATAACCTTAAAAAGACGATTAAATGATGTTATTTCTGTGACGATAATATGTCGTCAAAAATATCACGTCTGTGTTACATCATTATTTAGTTGACTTACGTCATATGACGAGAAATGACCTTAAAATGACGTTATAATGACGACACCTTGCTACCTGGGTAAATGGTTATATACTCATGGGTTTGTAACTTTCTATGTATAATATAACTTTCTGCATAATTCAATATTGAACACAGTTTATATACACTGTTGGAAAATTTGGCTTAAATTTCACATATATTGCATGTCCCAAACAGTCCACACAAATTTTTGTGTTAATTTAACATAATATGGATATGTTAAATGATGACTAAAGACTTTTAATATTTCAACACAAAATGAAAGCAAACTTCATAGTAATTTGAAATAAATTTTATGTAAAATCAATATAAAAATCAATATTTTTAATGATAAAATTAACTTGGAAAAATGTTATTGACGGTCTATAATCACTTTCATTCCTATTATAGAAAAAAATCAATATTTTTTTCTGTAAATTTTAACAGATAAATCCTGTCATTAATAATACGGAATATATCTATTGTGTAAAATAAAAATATATGCATATTGTGTTATTTTAACACTTTTTTCAGTTGTTTTAATAATTTAACATTTGAGTCCAATTAACACAATAGCAATATATTAAATTAACACATGAATGTGTTAAATATTTAACACAACAATTTTAACCGGCATATTTTTTAACAAAAAAACATAACTTTTCCAACAGAGTAGCGATCTAAAGTAAAGAACAAAGCATAAGAATATTAGAATTTAAGAAACAACTTTTGTAAAGTAACTCTGTACAAACAGACCGGATGTTAACAACATTTTGTGCAAATTGTCACGCATATCAAGCCGACCGACACTGGAGAAATATTAAAATTTACGTTCCACTCACGTCAGTGCTTTAATGAATTTGTTGAAAATATACATAACTTATTGAAATTATACAACATTTATTACATTCATTGCTCTCTAATCTATGTTGCGACAGAATAAAAAAATTATCGTAAAAAGACTTTTTTTGATAGTATTCTTAAAAACATCGAGTATCCCGAAATTTTTCTCTTATTTTCAACTCCTATCTTTTTACGTTTATTGATTCTAGAGGATCTTGAGGAGTTTATTTGTGAAAGTATAGGTTTTATTTATTTATTTATATAAGAATTACATTGTATTGAGTTCCTATTATGTACCTTACATAAGCAGTAAACAAATATTTCTCCATTTTAGAGGTTTAAAAAAGGAGCTTCCGGGAGAAAACTCCATTATCCGCTAAAAAATAAAAAACGTCAAAATAACATAAAAATGTGCTTATTACTTACATTAATTCGCTTTTGCCCTAATCGTAAATACAAATATTTAAAAATAAATTAAAAATAAAAGTAAGGATAATCACATAAAGTTATGAATAAAGTGTACACTAGTGCAAAAAGTGCAGAAAGCAATAAAGAACAAATTTAATGAGAGGATGATATAGGACGTAAGGGGTATAACATGCGAAAACGAGATATAGGCAGCTTGACATTTAACAGAGATATAAAAATGTTAAGTATACAAGGTGTCCGACAAGTAAGTGGCCTAACGAAAGGTGGAGATAGATTTGGTCAAACTGAGTCGAAAAGTCCTGAACCATTTTTTTTTATAACGCTTAATAAAGGAATTATTATTGAGTAAAGTATGGTCAATCAGCGCCAACCTTTAGCCGGGCGCATGTCGGTGAACCACCCGCAGTGAAGTGTGCGCTGCCGCATACTATCACGAAGCAGAAGCTTCGTGGAAGGAAAATATTCACTTTGAAGCAGTTAACTAGAGAAATTCGTCGCATTTGGAGGTCCTTGCCGCATGAATACGCCGTTAACTTGGTCGAAAGCATGCCTCGGAGATGCCAGGCAATTATCGACGCCGGTGGTGATTGGACACATTATTAATACAATTGCATCTTTGTTCTGATCGAGTACAATGGACCCATGTATTTGACAATTTTGTTCAATAAATTTTTCTACAAATTAACCCAAACACGCTCTTACTTGACTGACTGTAGGAGATGATCAGGAATATCAGGAGAGGAGGAACGGAGCTTCCAAGAAAGGATAAATCCCTCCAGAACTGGCAAGAAAGATGCCTGCGAAGAATTCTACGAAGTCTACAAAGAATTTATAAATGACCACTTCTCACGTCGAATCATAGTGGCAGTCATATTTCGTAAGTTTTTGTGGCGTTGCCAGTCATGAGAGGAGCGAGAATCTTTATATTTAGTTGGTCAACAGTGAAACAGGCAGCATTGCACTGCATTAGAGCATCTCAAAAGTTTGCATCCTGGTATCGAAAGAATCTATTTTATTGTTTAAAGTATCAACTGTTCTGATTTTATCCATCCATCCATTTCATTAAGTTAGATTCAACTGTGGACACTTTAGATAGATGCAATCAGCTGCGACATATTATAATATTATCGGGCTTACGTTTTACAGAAGGCGCAGATCCGATTTTTTGTCACAAAGCGTTTACATTTGAAGCAGGTCGGTTGATACTCTGTCTCTGTTTTGGTCTATATCGTCTCTCCTACTTTGCCTGACTCATTGTTTCTGTTTTGATTCGAAGAAAAGTCACAAGCGTTTAGCACAGGTCGAGTAAATATAAATAACGGTTTGAAAATTTTTTTAAATTTGAAATTCATTTTGTTCGCTCTTCCAGATAGCTCCATGTAAGAGGTCGAGGAGGAATGCAATTAGAATGCAAGTGGCACCAAATAAGATGCAACACATAAACCAGTTAAATATATATGTCGGCTAGGAAATTATATTGTACAGTTACAGAAGTAAAAGTACTTAGTACTTTAGTGCAGACCGATTGTTACCAGAAGAATCCAGAAATGCTGACCAAAAAACGTGGACACTGCACTAGGATATGACGCACAGAACGTCAAAAAGTCATACCGCATTCAAAATGTTATACTACGCTCGCAGTCACTTTATTTTTAGGCATTAAAAGCAGTAATAGACGCGAGAAGTAGAATCAGCAATGCTCTCGCATTAGAAACTGCAGGCATATCACGAAAGAGTGTACATGTAACTCTACAACACACCACATGTGCAACAGAATAATTTAAATAGTCACCATTTAATGTGCAATATTCATCATTTATTTTGATCGTCGATGTAACATTATATCAGTGTATTTATCATGTATTTATCAATAATGTTATCATCGATAATATTATTTGGATCTTTCCCCTTTATAAGCTTAAGTATTCTTTTATATACGAGTTTGGGCGCATCCTTGGCCCATACAAAATCTACGTGATTAAATTTGGGCCACGGCACTTCGTACATGTCCACTACATTGGGCAATAGGCGGGAGAGCTTCTGCACCTCCTTGAAAAAATGTTTTCATAAATTATCGTGCGCGATTTCTTCACCTTCCCGAATCTACATACAAGGCTTGACTTATATAAAATTAGCATTAATAAATCCCTGCTACGAAATTTTATCTGAACATGCGTTCTTTAGTACTTACCGATACATTAACCAGCCAGTCGTTAGCACCATAGAACAATGCGATAGGTACCGTTATATTCGTCAGATCGTAGTCCGGAGGTTCCGCCGAGTTGTACATCAATAGATTTCTCTTGCGACCGTAGTCGTATTGGCGAAATTTGTTCGTCTGGTATGCTTGTAGATAGTGCAGAAGCGTCTTAGTCGAAGAACCGGCCGGATCGTGACTCAGGATGACAGGCAGTAGAGCCTAAATAGGGAACGAGAATGTATACTTAAAATCCAATCTAAAGCGTGTTTGCACGATTTTCAGATAATGAAACATGATGACAGAAGTTTCGATCGGAGTTGCATCTCAATCGCGAATCACTACTCACGTAGTCAAACTGCTCGGGATCGTCACCGCAGATCAGAAATATTAGGCTGGTGCAGAACTTCTGCTGGGCGAGATTCTGGTTGCAACCGTATTTCGAGAGAAATCTCATAAGATTACTCTGCGGAAGGAGTTCATCGTAGGAGAAAAATTGCATGACCAACTGCAATTAAAAATTTTTTATCCGAAATGTAATCTACTTGTAATTCTTTCTTGTTCAAGTTTTGGAGGTATGTCTGGGAATAAATAAGTAAATTTTTAAGCAATTTGTTAATAGATTAAGATAATTTAAAGAAGTTTTGCGAGAGTTGCTTTGATCTTAATTTTAACTCGAAGAAGATCTTGTTAAAATTGTAATCGAAGATTGAATATATGTATATAGCAGAAACGAGCAAGATGTGAAGCAAAAACGTATTAGTTTTCCAAAATCAATTTTTTCGGAAGTTTTAAAAAAAGCTAAAAGAGAAAGCTTTCGCATTTATACAATATTTTATTATAAGAGATCCATTCAGTATAAAGAGAATTAGAGTTGGGAAATAACGCATTATTTCTAACCGTAGCATTTTTTTGGTATAATAAATAATTTCAATAAAATTTAACGAATTCTATTTTAAATTGAATCGTGTAATTTTTATAAATTTCTGCATGTTAAGAACGAATTTGACTTGTGAATTAGTGACTGGATATTAAAATTACTTCAAGCTAAACGGTAAAAGAAGCTAAACGGAGAAAGGTGCTTTTTTGGTCATATTTATAAATCTATAAAAAAAAAGACTAAGAAAATCTTATTTTAATTCATTTACAGAAATAAAAAAAATTTTTTTTTGAATGTTTTTGTCAATGTTTTTTTTTTATTCAGATATTAAGACTCAAAATTATCAAAGTTATTGTACGCTTTATGTTGATAGCAATATTAATATCAAAATTATATCGCTTCCGTTACATTTTAATATTTAAAAAATGTAAGAAATGTTGTGTATAAAAAGAAGTAAATTTTATTTGTGTGCTCTGCATATTACTTGGTTTTATATTAGTGTTAATAGAAAGAAGTTATTAAAATTGTAGAAACTTATTAGTTTTTAAATAACAGTAATAAGTTACTTTTTAGGATCGGTAACAATAACTTTTACAAAATTATTTTTTTAACTTTGGATAAAATATATAAAACGTTATATTGTTCGTATATTATTTTTTAACGATTTTTTAATGAAATTCTATTAAAATAAGATTTCATTTAGAATTAGCTGAAGAATGTAATTTTGTATTATTTCCCTTTAGCTACCTGTAGTTTCGGTCGCTTGTAATTTGAAAATTATTGGAATCTCTTTATTCACACGCTAAAGAAATATATTATTTAAAAATCTACCATTAAAAAATAATATTTAAAATATTATACTGCTGTGTATGTTTGTACATATCATGGAAAAGAACGATATATAAAATATTCCTCTTTTGCTTCAACAAAAATATATTGTTTTAAACAGATTATTATTGTATTTCGCGATAATAAATTATTTTCTTACAGTGTCGACATGTATATTATTTTTTACCAGACCTTAATTTCTCTCCAGAAGAGGGCAGTGTAAGTGACCGGATTTTTTATATGGCTTTTAATATAGGCCGCTGGCGCGAGGCTAATCATCATTTTCACCATTTGGGCGATTTCCGGACGCTTTGATGCCATTACATAAAAAGTTGTTGTGCCCATCGAATGACCGATGTATGTATGCAATGGTTGCAATGTCATATTTGTAATAAATGTAATCATCGCAGGTAAATCGTAGATGCCCATTTTGTTATAGCTGATGAAAAATTCGATTGACATATACATTGTATAATAGCATTACAGAATATAATAAATATACAGGGTGTCTGATAATAATCGCCCCACCCGTAATGTGCAGGTAGAGCGGGTTAAAACGGGCAGGAAAGTCCTTTACCATTTTGCGATTTTTATAATAATTATTTAGAAATTAATTAAAAAAGATCGACTAATTCGCGCGAGTGTAAGCGCGCAGCGAGAAGAGACAACCCAAAACTAGGCGCGCGACAAAGTTTTGGAAGGAATGCTCTACAAATGACAACAATTACGTACGAGCGGTACATAACGATGGATTCTCGCGTCCTAGCAATTTCATATCAATGCCGCCCATATCAAGCCGTCCTTTCTCACCGCGCGGTAATATACTCGCGTAAATTGGTCGATTTTTTAAAATTAATTTCTCATTAATTATTGCGAAGATCTCAAAACGGTAGAAAACTTTCCTATTTGGTTTAACCCGTTCTACCTGCATATAACGGGTAGGGCGATTATTATCAGACACCCTGTATATATCACTATAAATAACAAAATATATCTGTTGTAAAAAAAAAGCACTTTTTTTTGTCCAAATTTCTGAAGATTATTTCCGGAAGATATTATTGTTTATGACAATACACACTGCATTTGCTATTTCTTGACTCTTCCTGTAAAAATTTTAATAATTTTGACGTATTAAAAAATGAAATATCTTGAAAATGATGCAGTTCCAAAAAGCTAAACGGGAAAAAAATTCTTATTTTTTAATAAGAGAATGATTGCACCAGTCTGTATTCTACCAATGTGGAGGGGCGGGGGGAGGGGGAGGGATTAAAATTGACGCTACATTACGAAAAACGCATGAAAAGAATTTAGCTTCGAATTTATAGCGTCATTACCATATGTATTATATGTATATCAAGCTTATTTAATGAAATAACTATTTATCGAATTGAATTTAAACATTTATAATATTAATATAGAATAATTAGAAGTAGATCTTGCATTAAATAAATATAATAATGCCAAAATTCTCTCTGATAAACTTCCTAACCTCAAGAAGTATCATCTTTAATTCATTAAGGCTCCCGCACAATCGAAAATATAAGGAACATGGAACAAATATTAGAGATAAGGACTGACTTGGAGACTTGACTTTTGTTAAAGTAACTTTTCTTTCAATTTTCCAGGTTATGTGGTGTATATATAGCTTGTAAATTACTTTAGAGTAACATTACTTTACTTTAAAATACTGTAAAGTCATTTTAACAAAAATCAAGTCAGTACTTATCTCTAATATTTGTTCCCTGTTCCTTATATTTTCGTTTGTGCGAGGGCCTTATAACTCTTTTTATAATATTGGATAACAAATTCAATTATTATTTTCGTATTCTACTCATTACAATATGCAATATGAAGTTTCATCCAAATCAATGAGGAGATGTATATTCTGCATTCTCATTTTTTATATTTTGCTTTTTAATAATTTTGCTTTTTAATAAAAAAATTAATTAATTAATTCAAAATAAAAATTTAAATTAATTAAATATCTAATATTATTATTTTATATTGAAATTCCATTTTAATTTTTTTCCATTTATATTTTCTTACGGCACGATGCAATACCGTTTCTTTTTTGTGTTAATTTGGCACTAGACGAGCGAAGTTAACTCGTTATACGGCCAACAGCACGGCTTGACGCTAAAGCTGAGAAAATCCAGCTTTTTTTTCTTGGCGCTAGCGTCAAGTCGAAGTCACGTGATCACGTACACCGCTGAAACGAGTGTCCCATGAATTCGCACCTTAAGAAATAATAAAATCAACTCACTGTGCAGTAAAAATCAATATTACCTGATTTGTAAAATCAATAACAAATGACAGATCGGTGTTTCGATGTTTAAGCGTAGGTCGTCACAAATAATACAATTTATAATATTATAAAGATTTTTAATATAAATATTTGCATTCAATCGGAAGCTTAAGATTCCCTTAAGCAGGGAAAAATTATTTCAACCCACATATATCAATTATTAATTAAATATTTACATAAATAATGCAACGCATCAATGTACCAGTGGCCGGACAGCTGAAATAGGTTATGGCCCAGAGTGTCCGGACACATAACTTGTCCCAGTGTCCAACCATAACTAGAAAAGTAGTATGCTGACGAGAAATATTGATATAAATAGATATTTAATGACAAAATAAAATTCTAATTTAAATTGATATTTATACTTAATGATATTTTATTTTTGTCAAAAATTATAAAAATAATTTGTTACATAAATTGGAAACTTGAAACAGAGCATTTAATTTACAAACTAAATTTCTTGACAACAGTGAACATGCAGATAACAGACCAAATAATAATACATAATAATATAATTAGTTAAATAAAGTTTAATTTTTTTTTGACACTTTTTTAATGACTTTTTCTGTTCACGTAAAATATTTTTTCTTCTATTTGTATCATTTTCAGCTTTCTCTGTTTTCTTTTCTTCAATTTCTTTAATTTTGCTTTCTCATAGAGGAAGCTTTGTTTTCGTGACAAAATTTTTTTTCGAGTTTTCTATGCCAATGTGTTTAGAATGTTCCAAAACGTCGAAAAATCATATTCCTAAAAAATGTCTGTATGTATGTGTGTGTGTGTGTGTGTGTGTGTGTGTGTATGTACGCGATATTTTGTACAACTTCTAACTTCCGCAATTTTTGAGATACCGGGTTAATTTTTTTTTACATGGATAGAGTATCATTCAAAGATGGTTGGTATTGAATTTGGTGAGAATCGATGAAAAGGTTCATTTTTTATAAAATTTTTAATTTTTTGGGAAATGTCTGTATACATTGTAATTTTCGCAAATTTTGAGATATCAGGTTAAATTTTTTTAGATGGATAAAATATTATTAAAGGATGGTTGCTACTGAATTTGGTGAGTATCGGTGAAAGGGTTTATTTTTTATAAAATTTTGAATTTTTTGAGAAATGTCTGTACACGCTGTAATTTTCGGAAAATTTGAAATATTGAATTAAATCTTTTTACATGAATAGAATATTATTAAAGGATGGTTGGTACTGAATTTGGTGAGTACCGGTGAAAGGGTTCATTTTTTACAAAATTTTGAATTTTTTAAGAAATGTCTGTACACGCTGTAACTTTCAGAAAATTTGAGATACCGGATTAAATTTTTTTACATGAATAGAGTATTATTAATGGATGTTTGATATTGAATTTAGTGAGGATCGGTGAAAGAAATCATTTTAATTTTTATTTCACTTACAAAGCTTCCTCTATGAGGAAGCAAAAATTGAAAAATCCGCATGCTTAAAGCAGCTTAAGCTTTGTAAGATAAAATGATGAGGAAGCAATGTGCAAGTTTCTAATTTGCACAACTCTACTTGTTTTACAGTCTTTTTGTTCTCTTTTTTTTTATTATCTTTTTTTATTATTATTTCCACATGCGTCCGGCGATTGGGACTACTGGTACTTTTAATGTACCAGTCTCCGGACGCTCAAAAATATCGTTTTAATTGTGATTTTTATGATGAATTTCGTCAAAGAGAGTTTCTAATTAATTTTTAAAATTAGATATTCAATTATTTATTCACAAATATAATTAAATATCCAATTTTCATACTATTTAATTAGATGCTAACGCTTAACGAATTTGTTAACGATCAGCCATCATTTTGCCTAACCTTAGACATGCTTATTTAACCAATTTTTTTAAATACAAAAATTTTAAATTAAGTTTACTTTTTTCCCCAATTAATCGTCAAATGTTGAAGTATTTTTTACAATAATTATTATTTTCATTCATAATTGTTCAAATAAATGGTAAATATTTTTTTTCAATGTGTCGGATATTGGGACGTGTCCGGCCACTGGGACATTTATCTTATGTGTAGTTACAGATCTAAGCGCGCGAGCTCTACGCGATATCATTGGCAAACTTTCATTGTTTATAACTCAAAAACTATTGCAGTCTCAAAATTTTTGTATTAGAATTTTTGACTCTATTTTATTTTTAGAATACACTATTAAAGTATTGTACGGAGATTGTGGGACACCCTATATACAGGGTGTCCTAGACGACCTGTACACCCCTTTTCTTTAAAAAACTAAGCATTTTAGAGAAAAACGTTTTGAACAAAAATTGTATGGTTTTGAGGGGACATAAGATGGCGTCATTGGTTTGACTTTGGATGGCATCGTTAAGGTCAAGTCAAGGACACCTTTAATTTCTTAAATGGAATCCCCTATTTTTTATTGCATATTCTTATAGCTTATGTCGAGAGCTTTCCAAAACACTATAATAAAGTATTTTTTCATTAAGTACTTTGTGAGTTATTTTATATGTTAATCTGACATATTTTGATATAAAAAATAAAATATCTCGTAAAATATTTAGTTTTCGATAATCTTACCGTAATACTTTTATGTACAGAATAATGAGACAAATCAATTAGTAAAAAAAATAATTGTTTTTAAGAAAAAGTATGTAATTATTTATAATGTATTTTTTTAAACAATTATTTGTTTTGTTCTTTACATTAATTGATTTGTCTCATTATTCTGTACATAAAAGTATTACGGTAAGATTATCGAAAACTAAATATTTTACAAGATATTTTATTTTTTATATCAAAATATGTCAGATTAAAATATGAAATAATTCAAAAAGCACTTAATAAAAAAATACTTTATTATAGTGTTTTGGAAAGCTCTCGACATAAGCTATAAGAATATGCAATAAAAAATAGGGAATTCCATTTAAGAAATTAAAGGTGTCCTTGACTTGACCTTAACGATGCCATCCAAGGTCGAACCAATGACACCATTTATGTTCCCCTTAAAACCATACAATTTTTGTTCAAAACATTTTTCTCTAAAATGCTTAGTTTTTGAAAGAAAAGGGGTGTACGGGTGGTCTAGGACACCCTGTATACATATATACATATACATATACATATACATATACATATACATATATATATATATATATATATATATATATATATATATATATATATATATATATTATCATGTGGCCCCCTCTAAATCATGCATCTTTTGTCTGAAATATTTTTTCCAATCTCTTTTACTTTAAGAGATATTCAGCTGCATCACTTAAAATAATACACCCTGTATATATATACATATACATATATATACATATAGGTATATGTATATATAAGTATATAAGTATATAAATAAGCATATACATAATTATCCATCTACTTATGTTTGATGCCAAGTTGATTCCGACATTATTACAACTCCATCATTTTCAAAGTATCATTATTTTTATTTTTTATTTGCGAATACCTGAAATCCCAAAATTTTGATTCCGACGGCGATAGGTAAATATGCGCCCTTGAGTAGGTATTACCACGAAAGTTGCCCAACCAAACATCGTATCCCTGATCCGCTAATAGATAAGCTAAAATGCAAAAAAAAACATGATTTGCAATACTTATTGCATATTTGTATGTATAATTACATAATTATAATTATGTGGGAAGATACTAATTAAGTATCTAATTAAGATACTAATTAAGTATCTTCTCACATAATATCCTTATATAAATTTTTTTCTATCAATATCTTTCCATATGTTAATATATTTTAATCATTTAGATTAAGACGGCAAACTAATTTATAATGCATTCGTTACTATTCGATAACTTAAATAAACAATTTTAAATACACAGGGCGTAACTGAAAAAACATATATGGAACATACCATCAAATACAGAACAACAATCCAAATCGAAAAATCCTGAACCATTTTTTGATCTGAGCTTTCTTTTCGTTGTTATACAATGTTAAAGTTAGCTAATCAGCGCCTGTCTATACAGCGGAAAGCCGTCTCGCTACTCCGAACTCCGACCTCCGCCGTATCTTTCCTGCTTTCCTCTATAGACAAGCGTTGATTAGTTAACTTTAACTTTTTGTCGTATAACAACGAAAAGAAAGCTCAGAATAAAAAATGATTCAGGACTTTTAGATTTGGGTTATTGTATCTGATAGTGTGCTCCAAATGTTTTTTCAGTTACACCCTGTATAAACATGATGTATATATAATTAAAATTCACATAATTATACATAATTTGTGTAATTATAATATACATAAAGTATGTGTTTCATAATTTTATAAAAATATTCTGTAATAAGTAAAATACATTATAAGATATATTATAATTAAAAGTTCATTAGAGAGAGAAAGTTTTTTCCACATGTTTGCTGCTTAAATTCGAGAGTTCCTCTTAAGCGTCTTTCCAATAAAAGAAGAATCAATAATAATATCTCCAGACATCTCTTAGAGATTGATTAAAGAATTGTACCGAGTGCTTTGCCTTTGCCAAGCATGACCCAGTCGGCGGAAGTGCATAAGAAAGCGTGTTGTAACAGTACTGGCAGAGAACCTTTGCCACCTGGAATACGGTGTAATGTCAAGAGATAACCATCCTCCGTTGTTACAACATGAGCCTCCGCGGGATAACCCGCCCTTTTTATTATCTCCGGCTGAAAAAGAATTAGTAAAAAAGAAGATACTGTCAAAACTGATTTAAAGTTGAAATAAATTTATGCGATAAGATGCGTATAAAATTTATTTTCTAAATAGGGTGTCTCTGCAATAAATATGCACAATGCATTAATTTTGCATTACGCAAATATATATATACATATATTATTTTTGAATAAGAAAATGTAAAGCTAAGATAAAAAATTATTTCCCAAAGATAAATCTTGGAGAAATAGATTTTTCTTAATTTTTTATCTCTTGAACCAATTAAAATAATTTTAATGACTATGTCATGATTATAATATATATAAATACATATTTATTTTTGATTATTTGAAATACATACAGACTAATATATGTATATGTATATATTACATTTATCGTATATTTTGGGACGGAAAAAAGAAAATTTAATGACAATTATATAATACTAAAATTTGAATATGTTTTTAGATTAGCTTCAAAAACCAAAAAGAAGAGGTTAATACTGTTGTAGATGTGATTAAAGAAAATGTAAATCTTGCGGAATTCAGATTTCAATTGTGAAGAAAAGCACGGAAATCGGTGTAAGATCATTTTCGAAAATTTTCTGACAGTATTGTGAAAATTGAGCTAATCGAAATAATGAAGATTTTTAATCCTTATTTCAATGAGTGAAAAAATGTTGTATAAAATATTGCTATAGAATTTATCTGGGATAAATATTCTTGATTGTCAGCAGTATTAAACGTGACTTTTGTGCCCAATGAAAAGCAATTTAAATAAAATATAAAGTCTTTTAATAAAATAATGAAATCTATTACAAGAGAACTTATAAAATATACATGTCGGGAATACAATTTTTTCGCTGTATAGAATATTAAAAATGTTTACGCTTACCGTGTTGAGAACGACATCGGGATTTAAGCTGAACCATGATATGTTCTTCGCAAACGCGCTTGGCTCGAGTGTCACATCTGCCGATTCTACGCCAAGAGAACTGCACAATGACAGTAGATAGGTGATCGCGATCAATCTCATCGTGTTGATAAATGATTTAAAAAGCTGTGAAAAAATTTGCTTGTAAAGTAAATAATAAAATTTTAATCAATATCGCGATAATTAAAGATCCTACATGTTTTAGATATTTCGAATTTTTCGCTGTTTTGTGTCAGACGCTCGTGATTCTTTAATTTGGATATCTTTGGAGAAGAGAGAGATCTTTTTCTCCGTCAATATAAATACATTTCGTGATAGAAAATAGTCGTTTTCATGGATACACGTACCTCTAATTTAGCACATTTATATCCTTTATTGCACTGATACCATCATATGTATACCGTATGGTTCTCACTCTCGTAACATACGTGTAAAACTATTGAGACTATGAATATATTTTTTATATTATATAGATCTCGCATTTGTATTCAAGAAAAATGTGTACATCACTTGCCTTGTCCAATTATATAATTGACAAGGAGAAGGAGAAGAGAAAATATTTTATTTGTAAATCAAGATATTCAAAGTTGGGAAGAAAGTAATAGGAGTCAAGGTTGGATGACGATTAAGCAAAAGATAAAAGTACTCTAATTAATTTTTATTAACAACGTTTCTTTTGTTTTTTTGAGGTCGCCTATCCTACATTAAAATTCCAGACAAGCCTTCTTATCCGTGCTATATGTATGTTGATTTCGATTCGACAAAATGCCAGATAAAGTACATATATTCGTCACTGTCTGCTTATGTTTTTCAATTTAAAAAGAAACGCTACTGAAACCATACGATTGATTTGTGAGGCATTTGAGAGGTGGTTAAGATGCTTCAGAAGAGGAAATTTTGACCCCGAAGACAAACCGCGCCTTGGGCAGTCAGTGGAGATTTGGAAGCGTTTTGTTGAAAGAGGATCTGACACAATCAACACGTAAACTTGCAAAACAACTTAAAATAGATCACAAGACTATTTTAACTCGTTTGCAAGCACTGGGTACACACAGAAAAATATTATTCTATTGCTAAGTAAAATGATTACTCAGTTTACTTTACTTCTTTTAAGTAACAGTTATCTTTAACAAAGAATATTTTCTTACTAATAATCTTAAAATAGACTTGTCACAAATTTTAGAAATATTCATTATCATGTACTCAAAAAAAGTAAATATTTTCTTTTGAAGAATATTATAAAATTTTATCGAAGAAAAGTCAGATATGGTTAATTTAATGTAAGAAAATTTATTTGATCAGAAAAATTTAATGTATTTCTTTCAATTATATAATTTAATATTCTTGATTGAAATATTAAATTTATTAGAATTCAGAATATATTTTGAATAAATTTGATGCTTATGATGAACTTATGATAGATTTGCGGATATATGAACTTATGAAATACTTGAAACAAGTAATATTTACTTGTATATAGTATGTATTTTTCTGTGTGTAAGAACCACCGTGAACATCTTGATACACTTGATAGGGCTGGGAAGTCCTCCCATACCCTGTCTACTCACCAGATATTGCGCTTTCAGATTATTACCTATTTCGATCGATGCAGCATGACTTGAAGGGACAACGATTTTGAAATGCGACCAAAATCGAGAAATGGATCGAAGAATTCTTCGCGACTAAGGAGCCGACCTTTTATAGGCGCAAAATCCAACTTCTGCTTGAAAGATGGCAGAAAGTAGTAGATTCAAATGGCAATTATCTTAATTGGAAAAAAATGTTGAAAGCAAATGAAGAATATAGATACAAGTGGAAGATAATAATGTTTTTACAGCTGGTCAAAAGGCGTCAACGAATTAGTCTAAGAAACATATTTATTGCAAATATAGGTCAAAGAGAAAATTAAATAATTAAAATAATTATATATATTAAATATATGTATATATATTATATATATATGTATATATATATATATATATATATATATATATATATATATATATATATATATACAGGGTGTCCCATAATTCGCGGATCACCCGCCATGTGCAGGTAGAGCACATGAAACCGAGAAGAAAAGTGCTTTACCATTTTGCGATTTTCGTAATAATTATTAAGAAATTAATTTAAAAAGATGGGCCAATCCATGCCTTACACAAGCGCGCGGCGAGAAAAGACTTTCTACTCAGGCGTTGCTTGGTGCGCGGCGAAGCGGTGGGAGAGGCGGTGTATACGGCTACGTACGAGCGAAAGCTGAAGCCACGCATCTCGAACTATTCTCTCTCTCTCTCTCTCTCTCTCTCTCACACACACACTCTCTTTCTCTTCCTCGCGCGCGCGGCATAGGAAGCAGAGTTGGGCAAAAATGTAATCTAATTAACAATTACAACTTTCAGAGAGAGGGGGAGAGAGAGAGAGAGAGAGAGAGAGAGAGAGAGAGAGAGAGAGAGAGAGAGAGAGAGAGAGAGAGAGAGAGAGAGAGAGAGAAGAGAGAGAGAGAGAGAGAGAGAGAGAGAGAGGAGAGAGAGAGAGAGAGAGAGAGAGAGGAGAGAGAGAGAGAGAGAGAGAGAGAGAGGAGAACAATGATTGAAAAGCGTTAATTGTATATTTTTATAATTAATAACTTTAAAGACCTATAAAAAATATAGTGGATTTGTTAATTTTAATGAAAGAAAAACATCGTTTGCGTAATAAATTTGTAAATCAAATAAATTTTTTCTATTGGCCATTGCTTATAATTGTATAACATAAAATTTTGTAAGATTGTATTGCTAATTTTGTAAGATTTTATCTAAATCTAAACAAAGATTAATAGTATCATAATTATGACGAGTATTATTCTTATCAGTTATCTCAAACATTTAACATACAAATTATTTTTAGCATTGTTATAATTTTATTTAGTATATAACTATAAAAATTCTGTGCAAATTTGTAAATATTATAAATCTATAAATATACTTTTTTAGCTATGCAAAGATACAAAGTTGCTTTGTAATAATCCGGAGCTATTTAATGAAGCATTTGCAAACTCTGTCATGAAGAATTATTTTAAAAATTTTTATCTGATTTTTAATAAAATTATTACTCCATTATATTATGTTTTTATATAATATACAAATTATATAATCATTGCGGTTGCTTAAAAGCGTTTCTCTCTTTGTTTTTGTTGTTTATTTAATTGTTAAAAATCTCCATAAATATAATATAATATACATCTAATGAGATTATAACAATCAAACCAAAAGCTAATAATTTGTGGTATTTCAGAAAACTTATGTAAAAATCACGCGCTTACACTAATTATGATATTATTAATCATATTATTCAGATTTTGCAATAAAATGTTATAAAATTTTATTCTATACAAATACTGCCGATTACCTAATAAAATCATTGATGCGACGATCAGTTGAAACACTACTCAAATGTTTGAAATGGAATTGCAAATATCTTCAAGCAGATATATAAGCCAGTAAAACAAATCTTTGTGAACTAATAACAAAAATCTCAGACGCCTATATTTATAACCGTTTGTCAGTTAAGAGCATAATCTTGTGTCATATCTTGAGAGGCAGAGGGTTGATTTATGCATGAAACGCAAGAGAATTCAATACAATATAAGGAACGAGAATAATAAATTCTCATTTGTCAGCTTTTGTTTAATCAATAGGCTTTGTCTACCGCCATCGCCTAGTGCTCATTTCAGCCACAATAAAGTTCAATGATTAGCATCGATAAACATCTTCATTAATCATCATCTTCCAATTGTAAAAGAAAGGATGGCAAAATGTCAGAAAAGAGCTTACAAGAAAATATTAGTTTGAATATAATTCTTGCATCTGCATTTATATATCATTAATCTAATGAGTTTGCATTATTAAAAAAGATAGACGTTGAAAGCAATAATAAAACAAGTCGTCGTCTACGTCAAGTTTACGCCAAAAAATTGTTGTACTATGATTGTTTCTGTAGTGTATATTTTATTGTTTAAATCTGTTTCTGGTAAATATAGCGAATAGGGGACCCAGCCCCAATGACCTTGACCTTGACATATGTTGTCAAGGACATAATTCTGAGTAACTTTTTCTTCTAATTTAATCGTCGCTCGTTGCTTATTAAAAAGTTATTAACAAAAAAAGTTTGAAATATACCAAAGTACATGCATGGACAGGAAGCACGCGCGCGCGCGCGCGACCACACACACACACACGCACACACGGTGGGTGCAAGGGGAGCCTTCGGCCCCCCTCCCGCACCCACCCATCGGTTGGCCGGGTGGACCACGCTTTACAACTTACAAAGTACATGCTACATTGTAAAGCGAGGTCTACCCAGCCTACCGGCGGGGCGGGTGCGGGAGGGGGGCCTATGGCCCCCCTTGCACCAACCGTGTGTGTGCGTGTGTGTGTGCGCGCGCGCGTGCTTCCTGTCCGTGCATGTACTTTGGTATATTTCAAACTTTTTTTGTTAATAACTTTTTAATAAGCAACGAGCGACGATTAAATTAGAAGAAAAAGTTACTCAGAATTATGTCCTTGACAACATATGTCAAGGTCAAGGTCATTTGGGCTGGGTCCCTTATTCGCTATATTTACCCTGTTTCTTTTTCTGCAAAAATAATGTTATATCTTTTGAAAATTATATTTATTAGAAATAAAGAGAGAGAGAGAGGGTGAGAAGGTGGTGGAGAGGGAGGAAGGAAGGGGGGAGGAGAGAGATTGATTGATTGATTGATCTTTATTAGCTTTCTCAGCTATTTGTAATACAAATCTAGTTTACATTAATTACAATATATTCCTTTAACATTCGCTTAAACGGCACAATTCTTTCATTCCGTTTTATTTCAGCTGGCAAGACGTTATACATTTTTACTCCTTCGTAAAACATACTCTTTTGCGCACTCTTTGTTCTGCGATATTTTATTGCAATATCCCCAGCTTGTCGTGTTTGTCTTTCACTCTCATTTCCCACAATTTCTAATCTATTTCTTAATTGCTCCGGTAACATGTTTCTTAAAATCTTAAAAATAAATATACATACATTATAATATAGCCTCTGTTTTATGGACATAAACTGCAGCGCTTGCAGCATACGCTCCATTTTGGTATGTCTATCACATTGCAATATGATCCTCATGGCCCGGTTTTGTGCTTTTTGCAATTTACTCAGCTGTGTTTCTCCCATATCAATTAACAGCGTCGCACAATACTCAAAGTGAGGCGCTATAATTGTCTTATATACAATACATCTAGTGTATGCCGATTTATAATTACCCTATTAAAAAAAAACTCGTTTTTTTCTCTATTTTCTTTAGCATATATAATCACAGTGGTCCCTAAATCGTAGTCTATCGTTAATAATTATGCCTAGGTATTTCATTATTTCCACACGTTCAATCTCAGTTCCATCCAAACATTTCAATGTTATATTACTCGCAGCTTTTTTCTTATACTTCTAACAATCATATATTTCGTTTTCCCTGCATTTATTTTTAACTTATTTATATTCATTCACTCTTCTACTGTAGTAAATGCCATATTCATTTTGCCCTCTAATTCCGCGCTGCTTTCTCCAGTTACATATATTAACGTATCATCTACAAACATTTTTATACTACATCTTTCTGGACATATTTTTATTATATCATTTATATATACTATAAATAACAAAGGTCCTAATACAGATCCTTGCGATACTCCATATTCTGTGGTCATTAATTTAGACCATTTATTATTAAATCGAACCTGCTGTGTTCTATCCTTTAAATATGATCTTAACCATTCTATATCCATTCCCCTAATTCCATATTGATATAATTTCTCTAATAATCTTTCTCTATCTATTGTTTCAAAGGCTCGCTTAAGATCCATGAAAATTACCCCTACCATTTTTGCCTCACTAACTATCAATTTCCATTCATCAATGACTGTTTGAATCGCTGTTTCACACGAATACTGTTTTCTAAAGCCCGACTGATGTTCTGTTATAATACAATTATCTTCCAAATACGTTTCAATTTGCTTTTTAACTACTAATTCTAACACTTTTTCAAATATTGGTAACATATTTATAGGCCTAAATTCACTTGCTTTTCTAGCTTTCTCTACTTTTGGAATCGGTATTATTGTAGACGTTTTCCAACCTTTTGGACAGCAACCTTCCTTCAAAGAATTATTTATTATATCAACAAATTCCTCTTTTATTACGCAAAATACTGTCTTTAATATATCGCTAGTTATTCCCTCCTCTGTACCTTTCTTTTTCGATAGTCCCATAACAATTTCCTGTAAATGCTCTATACTAATCATTTCAAAATTTTCCATAATTCCTTCGTTTTCAATAACATAAATAATTCTTTTACATGCATTCCCAGTTTTACTCCCATTTATAGATTTTACTATACTATTAATACTTTGTATATAATATAAATTAAATTTGTCTGCTATATTGCATCCTTCAATGCCGTCTAATATTTCAAAATCTATATTCTCTACTTCCCTCTTACCCCCTGGTTCGCCTCTAATCATTTCTTTTAGTGTTTTCCACATAGATGTAGGATTTTCTTTATTAAGATCTATCATATTTTCATAATATTCTTTCTTCTTTGTCTTAATTAATTTAACTACTGTATTTCTTTCAATTTTAAATTGCAACCAATTTTGTTCCGTGTCAGCATACAATGCCTTCCTATATGCCTCATCCCTTTTAGCCGCTGCTTCTCTTATTTCATCCGAAAACCACTTTTTCCCTTCCCATATTCTTGGAATTCTAAAATTTTTCCTAGGTGCTGTGGCGTCCAACGCATTTACTATACTGTCAACAAATTTCTTCGCTCTCACACTGATATTCATATCTTGATTTTTCTCTAATTTATTTTCCACTAATTTAATAAATTCATCTATATTAAACTCTCTATAATTCCTAACACTAAGTTCTCTGTATTTATTATCAAATTTATTCGCATTCAGTTCAACTTTTAGCCACGCATGGTCCGTTATTTTAGGTTCATGCATTACCTGCATTTCTATTTTATTATTAGCAAAAATTAAATCTATAATTGTTTTACTATCTTTCGTAATTCTCGTCGGTTTATTTACATATTGTTTCATGCCTAAGCTCCTCATTGTCGTTTGTAACTTCCTTGTATAAAACGAATCTAACATAATATCTATATTAAAGTCTCCTATTATCATACATTCTCCCCGTATTATTAACTCTTCTATTATATCCTCCAGAAATCTCACGAAATCACCATGCGATGCACTCGGTGAATGATATATTACCATTATTATTCCTCTATACAATTTTTCTTTCACCTCAATCGCAGCACACCAACAATTCGCTTCTAATTTTTTTACTAATACTATTTCATATTTAACATCATCCCTTATACAGGGTGATTCAAAACAACCTTCTGTCCTTACAATGTCATATACTTGACTCAATTCTAAGACGATTTTTCCTTTGCCAAAATTTTTTCCGAGGCTTAGTTTTCAAATTATAAGCCAAAATAGTTAACGAATTACGGGCCGCGTACGCGAGGCAGGCAGGGGCGGCGCAACTCACCGTCCAATGCTGGTGATTACGTGAAGCGCTCGCTGCGATCAACTGTTTGCTACATGCGATGGGGTGTATGTGTGAGAGAGAATGTATACGCGTATACACACACATACACATTCTCTCTCTCTCTCTCCCTCCCTTTCTCTCTCTCTCTCTCTCTCTCTCTCTCTCTCTCTCTCTCTCTTTTACACCCATCGCGTGTAGCAAACAGCTGATCGCACACACGCTCTCTCTCTCTCTCTGTCTTTCTCTTTTATACCCATCGCATGTAGCAAACAGTTGATCGCAGCGAGCGCTTCACGTAATCACACGGACGGTGAGTTGCGCCGCCCCTACCTGCCTCGCGTACGCGGCCCGTAATTCGTTAACTATTTTGGCTTATAATTTGAAAACTAAGCCTCGGAAAAAATTTTGGCAAAGGAAAAATCGTCTTAAAATTGCGTCAAGTATATGACATTGTAAGGACAGAAGGTTGTTTTGAATCATCCTGTATACTTACTTTGCTTTCATTTTGTTTTTCTTTTCTAAATGTAATAATAAACTTGGCACGGAATTCTTTTTTAATCTACGTATTTCTTTCGGCACATTTTCTGCACGTGGTTTTGTCCATTTTATTTCAAAACAATCTTCTTGAAAATGCAGATTGCATATTCTTGCTACAATATATATTGAATGTATAATTAATGATATAATACATAATGTGTGTGTGTGTGTGTGTGTGTGTGTGGTGTGTGTGTGTGTGTGTGTGTGTGTGTGTACGCATACTTACCAGCATCAATATTTATATCTATTTCATTTCGTCTACACGCTTTAATCCATTGCTGACGGATGGATTTGTCTTTCGGGAATCGAAATAACTTTATTGTTTTGTGTGCACCGTCTGTGCGGCTGGTACAATTAATTATACAGCACGCCGGCATAATTTCTGCAATAAAAAAAACATTATACTAGGATTACATAACACTACACTATAAAACATTACACATTACATTGCACATTATAATATAACTTACTTTCAATGTATCACTTTTTAATATAAATCACTGTTAAATATAATATATTACTGTTTAATATAAATCACGCATTCATAAACGTCAAATCACTCAAGTCATATGTTTGAGTATTTGGACCCAATTCTTATTGGTCGAGACATTAGACTACTGCGCATACGTGATGTTGTTTCACCTTTCTTATTACATCATGGAAGTGGCATTGTCTAAACTGGGAGACAAATTCTCATTGATTGAGCGTATCAGCAGGAAGAAATGGTTCATTACGTTCAATAATAGACGTGATGCAAACAATGCCGTTGCAAATAAAATTGCACAAGATTCCAAGTTTTCAATCCATATCCCTTGGTTCTTTATATTTCGTAAAGTTGTGATAAAAGGGGTTCCCACTGACGTCTCTAACAACGAACTTTGGGAAGAGTTGAGAAACAACAACACCAATTTAATCTTCGACAAAGAGGACATCTATCGTTTGAAGGTCAGGAATTATGTGGACGGAGTAGTTAGTTATGTGGACTCAACGGCAGTCAAGCTTAGCCTCAGATCCGCTATTGTTCCCTCTCATGTTCTCTTGTGGAAAACACGGCTGGAAATGGCACCCTATGTTCCTAACATAAGACAGTGTTTCAATTGCGGTCAACTGAATCACTCTATCAAGTTTTGCACAAATTCAGCTAAATGTCTTACTTGTGGAATGGATAAACATAACGAAACAAATCCTTGCTCGAACATCTTGTGTTGTATAAATTGCAAGGGCAATCACCGCTCTTTGTCCAGGGAATGCCCGGAAATTATCGTGAAGAGAAGAACCACGGAGTTAATGGCCCTGCAAAATATCGACTACAATACGGCGAGAGGACTTATTGTGCAGAGTTCTCCGATTGCAAATCAATCAGCTGGTAATATGGAGTCTAGGGCTACGCAGATAAGGATACTGGCGCGTAACTTGTCTAACTTCCCTGCTTTGTATAAATCGCCTTCTAAACAAGACATCGGACCTTCCCCCACGCCTTCACGGGACAGCTTTGCGTCTATTACGGCTCCCAAAGCGAAAGGAAAATGTTTAACTCCTAATCTTGTTTTTCCGTCTAGCCATAAGCTGCCGTTATCAGATCGGTCAAAAATTTTAAAATTGCTGGAATTGTTGGCTAAATCTGAAAATATTGAACTGTTATTGAAATAACAGTTATCTGGCGGATAAGATCTCTAATTCACAAACTATTTAATACTTAACACTTATGAATATCAATATTTTACAGTGGAATTGTCAGAGCCTTTGGAAAAAAACGTTCTGAGCTAGAGATGAAGTCGAAGGATTATGGCGTCTTGATTCTTTCGTAGACATGGATGAGACCGGAAGACAGATGGCTCTTGAGGAACTTTGACATCATTAGATCTGACAGGATAGCTCGTCGTGGAGGCGGCTTGGCGGTTCTGGTAAGAAGCGGCATCAAATATCAAATCATTAATAGATTTTATAAAGCAAATGATAAGCTTGAGATTTGTGGTATTAAGGTCACAGTTGGATCTAAATCTATTGCAATAATTTCGGTGTATAAACCCCCACAAACATCTTTATCTCATCATGAATGGCATCTCTTTCTCTCTCAATTTCATTGCGAAGTTATGTTAGGAGGCGATTTCAATGTCCATAATACTGCGTGGGGTAGCTCACACACTTGTCAAGAAGGTAGAATGATCTTGGAGGCGTGCATGGATCAGAACTTCAATATTTTTAACAATGGCTCTGTCTCCCGCTTTGCGACCTCATACTCACAGGGTTCGTCGATTGATCTATCCATTACGAACAGCTCACTCTTTACGTCCTCTCACTGGGAAGTTCTTAACGACCCGTGGGATAGCGATCACTTCTCCATAAGAATAGAGGTGATTGGCCACTCTGTTAACCGTCTTCGTTTTCATGCATCAAATAGGATTTACAATAAAAAGACTGATTGGAAGGAAGTTAGACGTTGTCTTTCGCTGTGTGTTCAAAGCTGTGAGGAATTAATTATGGATAGTTCTATCGACACTCAGTCCTAATATAGTAAGTTTATGGCGATTATAGAAATTGCTATACGCTCCAACACTCTGTTTAGGTCATCCCAAGCATGCAACTCTACAAATCAATTCAAATATAAATCTTCACCCTGGTGGAATTGTGAGTGTGAAAAAATAGCTAGACTGAGAAAAGCTGCTTTTTTCAAATTCAGACATCTCTCTTCTATGGAGAATTTTCGTTTGTATAAACAGGCGGATGTTATAGCTAAATCTTTCTTCCAAAAAAGGAAGAAACAATATTTTCTGGAATTCTGTGGTTCTCTGAACAGATTCTCAAGCCTAAAATATGTGTGGCAAAAAATAAGGGCTATGGGTAACAAGTTTCATAGAAGAGAAACAGCAAATGCTTATGACGAGTCTTCTCTTGGTATTATCTCCAATCAGATAGATGTGCTATGTCCTCCGTGGTGCTCTCTCGAAACTTTGAGATTAGAAGATTCTTCATATAATTTTCCTTCTTTTCCATTTTTCTCGATTGAGGAACTCAACCATATTATCGATGCGGCTAGACCTGATTCCGGGCAATGATGGGGTGGACTATCGAACGTTACAAGCCCTTCCTGTGGAATTAAGAAGATGCTCACTTTTATTGTTAACAGAGATAATCGAATCGGGCGTGTTCCCATCCCAATGGAGGAAATTTTCGATTTTCTTTATCCCTAAGAAAGATTCTAATAAATATCTTCCTATTTCACTAGCGCAATGCATACTGAAGGTTGCGGAAAGGCTGATTAATAATCGAGTTTGCTGGTGGTTGGAAAGGAATTGCCTTCTTCCTAATAGTCAGGCGGGCTTTAGAAAAAACAGATCATATCTGGACAATAACGCAATTTTACATTCAAATATACTTAATGGCTGGTACAACAACAAGGACACGCTGGCACTTTTCTTGGATATCAAAGGGGCGTATGATAATGTTTTATGGGATATCTTAATGAGGAAACTAGTCAATATAGGATTACTACCACCTTTTATTAAATTTATTTTCAATCTTACATCGTTCAGAGAAGTTCAGTTTAAGTACGGCGACATTGACTTAATCAGACATGTGTATAAAGGCTTGCCCCAGGGATGTGTTCTAAGCCCTATACTCTACTCCATTTATGTGGCGGATTTTGAGAACCAGATACATGATATTACGAACATCAAAACTTTGCAATACGCGGACGATGTCTGCCTATATATTACCCATGGGAATCGAGCTCGTGCTATTGCAAACATGGAAAAGGCTAGTAAGAGTGTAGCGGATTGGTTAGATACTCTAGGACTATCTCTGGCTCCGGATAAGACTCAGTTTTGCATTTTTAACAGAAGTACGAGCCAGCGTGACCAACTCAGTTCAGTTCTAGTTAATAATGCAGAGATTCAGGCTGTGCCCCATATACGGTTTTTAGGTGTACTGTTCCGAAGTAACCTTAAATGGAACGCCCATGTGGATAAAGTAATAGTAAGCTGTCTCAAACCGCTTGCGATTATACAATTTCTGAGATCTACTTGGTGGGGTACTGACCCGTCCATGTTTCTCACTTTCTACAAGAGCCTCATTAGATCAAGGATGGAGTATGGAGCCTTCGTCTGGTTTAATGTTCCTCAATACCTCAAGGTAAAACTAGAAACTTTTCAAAACCGGGCGATTCGCACTGTTATGGGTTATAGGAAATCTACGCCGATTAACGTCATATTGGTTGAAGCCAGGGAGCCTAGGTTGGAAGACAGGTTTAAATTTCTGGGCTGTAATTTTTTGTCTAGGGTGCTGACCCGTAATACAAATTTGTTAACTCCGATCTTGGAGTGTATTCAAACATTTCTGGATTGCCCTACGAATATAGTTAAACTCCCGCCTCCTTTCTTATATAACTGTTTTTTAATTAGCTATCAGCAAGCTCATCTAACTTTTAAATCAGATATTCCGGTGGATTGTTTGTATCTTCTTGCACTGAAACAATTCATGCCGCGGATCGCTTTTTTGGAAGGCAAATTAATTCAGAATGATTCTCACCCCTCCGCAGCTTTCTCTTGCTTTTTCCCTATATCAGATAATGAGACTTACTTTTTTACTGATGGCTCTAAAACTACAAATCTTCCTTTTGCGGGTTTCGCAGTTATCGATGCATCTAATGATATCACTTATCGCTTTCGCACATCGTGCAAAGCTTCGATCTTTTCATTGAAGCTATGGCAATCATAATGGCGCTTAGAATCGCTTTAAAGAGCCCTGTCAACAACAAAATTTTTATATTCTCTGACTCGAAAAGTGTGTTACAGGCACTACTTCCCAGCAAAAGGAATAAGAACACATCACATTTAATATTAACAATTCTTGAATTACTGGAAAATTTTTCAAATACCGGCAGATCAATTCTTTTGTTTTGGATTCCTGCTCATTTAAATATCGACGGTAATGAGAGAGCGGATCGCGCGACCAAAGAGGCTGTAACAATCGGAAGGGATGCTGATTTTCTAATCCCTTCGAGCGATCTATGCGCAATTTGGAAGGAAAACTTATCTTCAGACTTGTTTTCTTGGGTAGAGAATCGCGGTCAATCAACAGGATCACACTATTTTAATCATTTCCTTAAGAAGAATCGTAAACCCTGGTTTTATAAACTGGATCTTAAACGCAAAAGTATGGTGTCTATAAATAGACTAAGATCTGGTCATACATCCTTAGCGAGTAGCTTGTTCAGACACCATATCATCGATTCTCCGTCATGTGATTGTGGGGAATCTATCCAATCGTCTAATCATATTTTTTGGCAATGTTCATTATTTGAGAGAGAGAGAGAGAGTTGCCTTACTTTCCAAACTTAAATCTTTACATCATTTTGGTCCATTCTGTATTGAGCAATTTCTATATGTAATGGATCCCAAGACAATTTATGCATTAGCAGAGTTTATTGATGCCGTTTCGATTAGAATATGATCGCTGTTTGTCAATTGGAAACAGATTATCACTCTGCCTGTCTCCGTCGGAGTATCGTCCTCGTCTCTAGCGATTAATTCTTTATATATATATGTATATTAATACCTTACTAGTTATTAAATAGTTTTCGTACCTGACTATATTGTATAATCCGTACGGATAGCAATCTGCTAGTACTAATTACTTAAGTTAGATGTTATTGAAATAATTACTATTTACTATAAATGAACATAGTACGTAAGATTTTATTACTGTAATTCTTAGCTCTTAATCTGAACTCTATCTTTATTTCAATTTCAATTCTAAGGCTAATCTGCTTTTTCTTTTCTTAGATCGCTTACTATAGTTTAGTTTAAATCTGTATTATTATTACTTCACCGCCTTCTTCTATAATTTTATGTTAAACCGCTATTAGATATATGATCTAATTTATTAAATCGACCTATATATAATATAGTCTAATATGTCTATCTTGGCTGACTGACTGTTTGATTGATTGATTGATTGGTTGACTGATTGATTGGTTAACTGATTAGTGGATATGTTAATTGATTGACTAATTAATTTAATTTAATTTAATTTAATTTAATTTAACTTGGTTTGATTTGATTTAGGTTGATTTAATTTGATTTAGTTTAATTTAGTTTGGTTTAGTTTATTTTAATTTGATTTGAGTTAATTTGTTTTGAGCTGACTTGATTTAAATTGATTTAATCTGGTTTAATCTGGATGTTAACACAGTATTATATTAGTTATAAGTGAATTATTATCTGGGTAAATCTTTATGCTGCGTTATAAGTGAATTATTATTTGTGTAAATCTTATGCTGCGTTATCAACTTTTTTACTTTTATATTCAATTTTTGTTGCTAACTCTAATATTGTTATATTTGTGTCCTCTTTTTCCTTTCGTCTGCTGATTCTGTTTATATTTTGCGTCTAATCTGTGATATCAAATGTGTAGTCGCTAAATGATTTGTACCATATAGGCTAGATGGCATTGCCAAGGCCTTCCTTCTTTTTGTCCAAATAAAAAAAAAAAAAAAAAAAAAAATATTTGTGTTTCAGTCATGAGAATTATATAAAACTTGCAAAGAGCAACTGGCAGGAGATTAAAAATGTAATTATTCCTATCAGTTTAATTTCTGATGCAATCCCAATATAGGGAATTCAGGTATCAGACTGATAGTTTAAAAATCGGGCAGATAATTATCCGAAAAAGTTAAAATCATCCGTTTATATATATATATATATATATATATATATATATATATATATATATGTATGTATATGAAATCATGTTTATTACATTTGTAATTCCATTAATATATTTTATAATAATTCTATGTTTATTATTCTGTTTGATAAAGAATTAAAAATCCGATGGATTTGTACTATTGAAAGAACGGTAAATTTTGAGAAGTAGCCAAAGGTTCACCAATTTTATACGTCATCTTATATTAGAGAAATGTCGTTATTTTATTGTCATAGATATGACGTTATAATGACGATACCTTGCTACCTGTGTACCCAGGTCAACTTTATAAGTATTATAAAATATTTATTATTTTCCTTATATAAATACGTTAATTTTAATATTAACGTATTTACAATATTAGTTACCCAGATAGCCAAGAATGTTAAAATCACGTTTTGCCAAAGCTTTGCGACAAGGTGTGCTTTAATTTTGACAACAATTTTGTAGCAAACATTTGTCTTGTTTTGGTTTGTCAAAAAGTTTGAAGCAAATTGACGGCAAAATTTTTCGTCTCACGATGCTGTAAATAATAGGAAAAGGCTTGTAAATTTTACGCATAGAAGAACACGTATGATGCTAATTCACGGTGTAAAAAACAAACTTTACGCCAATTAGTAGCAAATCTTGTTATACACGCTATAATAGCAAATTTACGACAAGAACAGAGCAAACCTTATTGTACACGATATGATAACACATTTACGGAAAGAACAGAGCAAAGTATACTCTGGCACAACGAGACGCAAAATTCACGCAAATAACAGAGCAAACCTTGCCATGCACGGCATGACAGCAAATTTACAACTTTACTTTATTACAAACTTTACAAAAATATAGTATTCTGCCGATAGTTGGTTTATTCATCGCTATGCGACGCGCTATATGCATCCATCTCGTATTTGATTTTTAGTCATGAGAAGTATATAAAGCTTGCAAAGAGCAACTGGTAGAAGATTAAAAATATAATTATTTCTATCAGTTCAATTACTGATACAATCCCAACATAGGGAATTCAGATATTGGACTGATTGTTCCTCTTAGATCGGGCAGATAAATGTATGAAACAGTTTAAATCATCCGTTTATTGTTTACTTAAAATGTAAATATATATATATATATATATATATATATATATATATATATATATATATACATATATATATGTTTGGTCGAGGATGTAAATTCTCGTCCGTAGCGATGGTTCGATTATTATTGTTAACTGCGACAGCGATATAGCAACAAAATGACACGGGAGGTCATTCAACGAATAGAATGTGATGTTAATTCATGCAAAAAAGCGGGGCGACTCACCATGTGCTGCGGCGACTCCGGAAGTGGTCCTTGGATGCACCATCAATCGACTTGGAATGCTCAGGCATGCATGCAATTAGCCGCTGCAAGGTAAAACGTGCAAGCGTGCAACCCCGTAAGCGTCAAGCACTGTACAATTGTAATACGTCCAAATGCTGAGAAGTATAGACGGCGAGTGCCGTATCTGCAAAAGAAGCACGCGGCAGTCTCATGCTCCCCAAAATATGCTCAGTGGTTGATGGATGGCAACACGTTACGGTGAGCCGCACAGGTAAGAACGTGTTGCCAGATCGCCGTCAACCAGCGAGGTCATGCACTTAATTAACTAACTTAATCAACTAAGAAACAAAACGACACAAATAACAAATTCGACGGGAGAGTATGTAATTCTTAATCTAACAAACTATTTACAAGGATTGAGTTTTGGTGAGCGCCGAACATACCGCCCACCAAAAAATGCGCTGAATTTTTTAAGAAGGTTTCGCAGGTGAACTGTCCATTGGCAACGGACAGAGTTTCACCAGTGGCCGCGTGAGCATGCCTTCAGCAGTTCGCACCGTAGCTACACGAGGTACTCCATCGCGACCCGGGTGCAATTGCGTGATTCTACCTCGCTTCCATTGTAATGGGGACGCATTTGCCTCGTGAACTAGGACCAAGGCCCCCTCAGCGAGCGATGTGACCTGCTTCAACCACTTGGGGCGTTCTTGAAGCGTCTGGAGATATTCCAGTCTCCACCGCTGCCAAAAGTCTTGGAGCATTCGTTGAAGAAGCTGCCATCGATCGAGATGCCTCATCGGCGTAGTCGAGAAGTCCGGGCCAGGCAGTGCCACGAGCGGTTCGGTTGTAAGAAAGTGTCCTGGCGATAGGACCTCGAGATCACTCGGATCTGCACTCAAAGGACACAGCGGCCTCGAATTGAGTACAGCTTCAATTTGAGAGAGCACGGTTTGAAACTCCTCGACCGTAAGCACTTGTTCACCGACGACTCGGTGTAGATGAGTTTTAAACGACTTTACTCCAGCCTCCCACAAGCCTCCGAAGTGAGATGCGGAAGGAGGGTTAAAGGACCACCGAATCTTTTCCATCTCCGAGGCCTGTTCCATATTTTTGGCCAGCTCCCTTTGAGCGCCCACAAAATTTCTCCCGCAATCGCTGAAAATAAGGGAGCAACGACCTCTACGAGCTATGAAGCGTCGTAGTGCGGAGAGGAAGGCACCCGTGGACAACGAAAACGCTACCTCTAGATGCAGTGCCTTGACGGCGAAACAAACAAACACGCAGACATAGATCTTGATCGAATGAACTCCGCGAGCACTTCGAGGAGTAACCATGAATGGACCAGCGAAATCGACTCCCGCAATAGAGAAAGGCTTGACTTGGTTAACTCTTTCTGCGGGCAAACTGGCCATTGGTGGTTGTACGACACGAGGGTTGGCTCTAAAACATTGATAGCACCAGGAGAGACAGCGTTTGATAGCGCGCTGCAACCAAAACCCAGAATCTTTGACAGAGCATATATTGTAGGGCTCGTCGATCCGGGTGAAGATTCTGACGATGAGTGTGCTCAACAAGCAAATCGGTGAGCCGATGCTTGTTGGGCAACAGTGCTGGATGTCGTGACTCGTACGGCAGCTGAGCGTTGGACAGTCTGCCGCCCACCCTGAGGAGTCCCTGCGAGTCAAGAAACGGAGTAAGCTTACGAATCTCTTTGGAGACCTTTGCGAACTTGCGTATATTGGCTAGATCCCGAGCGAAGCACTCTGTTTGAACCGCCCTAACTAGGATAAGCAAGGCGACATACTCCTCTGATTGATCGACGGCTAGAGTGGCGGGCACCGACCTTTGTCGAGATTTATGTATAAATCGCAGACAGTATGACATTATACGACAGATTTTAGACAGTGACGAGAATCTATGAAGTAGCCAATCAAAATTGTGCGGAGGGTCGGCCGAAAGGAGTGCTATGGTTGAAGCAGTTTCCGTTTCAACCGGCGCAACCAATTCATCCGCGTAAGTGCTCGAGTTCTCGCGAGGGTTGAAGTCCTTCAGCCATTCAGGCCCCTTGCACCATAGGCGACAGTTCACGAGCTCGCGAGGAAATAACCCGCGCGAGCAATGGTCTGCCGGATTAGACTCAGTCCCGACATGACCCCACGAAACGTCGACGGTATTTTCTTGAATGCGCGCAACGCGATTACGAACAAAGGTTTCTAGCTTGTGTGGAGACGATCGAATCCAAGCTAAAACAATCGTAGAGTCCGACCAAGCGTAGAATGCGTCGACAGCATACGATTCCTCTAAAGTGAGGCGGACAAACCGTAGAAGGTTTGACAAAAGAAGAGCTCCACACAATTCTAGCCTAGGGAGAGAGAGCGACTTGAGGGGGGCAACCTTCGATTTCGCCGCAAGCAGCCGTATACAACTGGCGTTTTGCGAAACGATGCGCACGTAAATAACCGCTCCGTATCCTCGTTCGCTCGCGTCACAGAAGCCGTGCAATTCCGCGCGAGCGACGTCCCTATAAGCGAGAGATCTGGGCACACGAACGGAGTCAATTTCCGGCAATTCGCGCTTGTATCGCTCCCACTGTTGGCAGATTTCTTTGGGCGGTCTCTCGTCCCAATCTAAACCCTGCGTCCACAATCGTTGTATCAAACTTCGCCGCAAAAATAAGTGGCGCTAAGAAGTCTAGCGGATCGAAAACGCGAGCCATTTCCGACAGAATGATGCGTTTGGTGCAATCACGATTGAGAGGCCGCACTCGAAAGTCGAATTCGTCATTGCGAGCATGCCAATAAAGACCGAGTACCTTGATTGAGTCGTCGTCAAGAGTGCCAAAGGAAAGCATCGACCTGCTGCAGTGTTCGGATGGGATGTCCGCCAATACCGACGAATGGCTACTAGCCCACTTCCGTAACTCGAATCCGGCACTCTGCAGCAGGCTACGCAGTTGTCCCGTTAGTTCGCGTGCATCCCTTACACAAGTGAGACTCGCCACGATATCATCCACGTAGAGAGACGACCGCAAGACCCGTGACGCCAACGGATGGCTATGCTGTCCCTCTTCCGCCAGTTGCATCAGGCACCGAATCGCTAAATACGGCGAAGGAGCGATACCGAAAGTCACCGTTGTCAATCGATAATCCGCAACGGGTTCCTCTTCCGAGAAACGCCACACGATCCTTTGATAGTCGCGCTGACCGGGCTCTATCAATATTTGACGGAACATTTGTTTTATATCCGTGGTGACTGCTATCGCTCCGAGCCTGAAACGGAGTAAAATCGCGACGATGTCTTGCTGGAGCTTCGGTCCGCTCAGCATTGTCTGATTGAGTGACAGGCCGTTGGTTGCTTGTGTCGACGCGTCGAACACGACTCTCAATTTGGTTGACTCGCTTTCGAGTTTTATCACGCCATGATGAGGCATGTAGTAAACCGGGCCGTCCGCGGGAAACGGTTGAGATAGCAATTCCATGTGACCGCAATCAAGATATTCTCGTATGAAGGCTTGATATTGCTTTTGATAAGCTACATCTTTCCGAAATCGACGTTCCAATGCTCGAAATCGATTTAATGCAATTGGACGCGAATCAACGAAGCGAGGCGGTTCCTCCGCGAAAGGATACGACACGACAAAACGTCCGGAACAATCGCGACGAGTAGTTTCCGAAAACATGGACTCGCAACGCTTGTCATCGACAGACCACGCAACGCTGCTCGGGACCTCTTCTATTGACCAAAAACGACGAATGGACGCGTCAAGAGTCCCAAACGTAGTAACGAACGAGCGCATGGGCTCGGCGCGCGAAGTCGAGATAGCTCCCATGAGCACCCAACCGAATATTGTATTGAACGCTCTGGTTCGCCCGATTTACTCTTCGATGACCATCGCGCAAAATCGACACGAAATTTTCGGCGCCTAATAGGATATCTATAGAGCCAGGTTGATAGTATTCGGGATCTGCGAGAGACACTCCTTTGAGCTGCGACCATTCTTGCAATTCCGCACGTATGTTGGGTAGCGGCGACGAAATCTTTGTTAAAATGATGGCTTCCAGCGGCAGTCGAAGATCACTTCGACCCTTAACCCGAAGAACTAAAGAAGTTCGACCCCTGGTGGTTGCGGCTTTGGTATCGTTGAGACCCTGAACGATGGAACGACAAGGAGTACAAGTGAGGCCACTTCGCTGAAAGCAACTCTCCGTCACAAAATTCGATTGACTAGCGCTATCCAGGAGGACTCGCACTGGGAAGAAATGTCCAGAGGCATCTGCCATTTCGGCCTTAACTGTGGAGAGCAAAACAACTGAATTGGAGCGCGAAAGACTAGTCATTGATATTACCGACGCCTCCGAAGAAGCCACTGTGGTGGCATTCGCAGAAGCGACATCCTTGGTTGACGACGAGGCGTCCGGTTCCTTTAACGTTCTTGAGTCGCTTTTCGACGCGAAGTGCAGCAAGGAATGATGCGACTCATTGCATTTGCGGCAACGCCAGTGTGAAGGGCAGCTACTTGCTCGATGTCCTGCCTTGAGGCAGTTAATGCACAGTCGTAGTTGCCGGGCCTTTGCATGCCGGTCCTTCTCTGTAAGTCTGAGGAAGGCCGGGCATTTGACAATGAGATGCGATTGTTGGCATTGGGGACACACGATTTCATTTGTCACGAACGTGGCAATAGTAACTGGCTTCGATGAAGAAGACTTAAAGGGCTTATCGCTAGATTTGTTAGGCAAGGGCGCGATAGACAACGAAGCGAACACTCGACTGTACTCAGACAGGAATTTCACGAGCTGCTTAAAACGCGGTATTTCTGTTTTACGATGCTCGACCTCGAATTTCTCGCGCAACGAAGGGGTAAGTTTATCGAGCAAGACGTTCAGGAGAATGAAGTCCTTCAAATCTACAGGAAATTCCATTAACTATAAAGCGCGGAGATTCTCACTAAAGGTATCAAGCAATCTGCGCAACGATTCAGCGGAGTCCACCTTCAATTGCTTCGCGCCCGCGATCGCGTTCCAATAATGAGAAGCCAACTTGCGTTTGTTTTATATCTGCCAACCAACGTGTCATAGGCGATCGCGTAATGATCATCTGACAATGGCAGGTTGCTTATTGCGGTGAGAGCGTCGCCCTGCAATGAAGAGAGCAGATACTGAAACTTCTCTATATTTGTGAGCTGGGAATTATTATGTATGGACGTGTTAAACAATGCGAAGAAAGACGGCCAAAAGGTAAGATCTCCAGAAAATATCGGCAACGAAATCTTTGGCAGCTTAAACTTTGACGTGGAAGTCGCCCCGCTCGAAACGACAGTCGATGGAGCGTATTGTCGGTAAATCGACTTGACCTGGTAACGCGATTTGTCAAATTTCGCTCGGATTTCATCCTCTGTCTTAAAGTCAGATGAGCCGTCTTGAATTATACGCAAGTGCATCGCTTCGAAATCCTGCGCAATACGATCTACATCCGCATAGCACTCGAGGAAGATCGCCCTCTCCCCCTCGTCTGAGGAAGCCCTCAAGGCGATGGCGTGAATTTCCGACATCCGCTGGGCGCACAATTCACGTGTAGCCCTTACAGCCTTGTCCATTTCTATTAACGAGTGAAGCGAGAGCGAACAGAATTAAAAGGCACTACCACCTACGAGAATTATCGACCACGAAAAAATGACAGCCGTCGGAGCAATCAAAATCGACAGATAGAGCGACACCGCACTAGAAAACTACTGATGTTCTAACGTAACAAGGCGGGCTCCATTTGCAAGCGGAAGCGAGTTAGATTCACAATAAATCCTTATTTCAATTGACTATAGGTTTACGCCCGACAAACAAAAAAAAACGTATGTTTCTGTACGGCTGCCAAAGGCACACACCCGCTTCACGAGAATCGAGCAAAGGCAAAAGAATAAAAAAAGAAAAAATAAAGGAGAAAAAAAGGGAGGAGCACACCTTCACAGCAATCAGTTAATGCCACAGAAGATTTCGAATTAATAGCAACGGCAAAAGCAGCAAGTTTTTATAACGCTAATATTGCATAAACAATCAAATGCAATCAACGGCGCATAAGTTCTATACAATAGTTGTTAAAGTATGAGCATTTTGACATACATAGTTTACGTAATTACTGATCGCACGCGCGCATGGAACATTGCTACACAATTTTGATAATAAACGGTTTAATTCGTCTCACAAATATCGACGATCAAAACAACCGAAGCATTGGTAGATCGAGGTGATGCTTTCAAGAGCGAATGCTCGGATCAAGGTGAAAGAAAAAAAGGGGAGAAAAACCGCAAGAAAAACACGCGACACGCAAGTCACGATCGTTGAACTGAGGAATGTCGTTATAACTTGCGAGCGTAAGGCAGATTAACATTTACAGATCATTTTAATTTAATGCAAACGAGATTAATTATGCGAAATCGAAACGAAAAAATGTAGCACGGCTAAGACGAACCGAATGTTGTCTGCCGTGTGCGAATGGATGCGCAAAAATAAAATTAACTGTAAACGCCTAATTAATGTTATCCGGCTCGAAGGACCATTTGTTTGGTCGAGGATGTAAATTCTCGTCCGTAGCGATGGTTCGATTATTATTGTTAACTGCGACAGCGATATAGCAACAAAATGACACGGGAGGTCATTCAACGAATAGAATGTGATGTTAATTCATGCAAAAAAGCGGGGCGACTCACCATGTGCTGCGGCGACTCCGGAAGTGGTCCTTGGATGCACCATCAATCGACTTGGAATGCTCAGGCATGCATGCAATTAGCCGCTGCAAGGTAAAACGTGCAAGCCTGCAACCCCGTAAGCGTCAAGCACTGTACAATTGTAATACGTCCAAATGCTGAGAAGTATAGACGGCGAGTGCCGTATCTGCAAAAGAAGCACGCGGCAGTCTCATGCTCCCCAAAATATGCTCAGTGGTTGATGGATGGCAGCACGTTACGGTGAGCCGCACAGGTAAGAACGTGTTGCCAGATCGCCGTCAACCAGCGAGGTCATGCACTTAATTAACTAACTTAATCAACTAAGAAACAAAACGACACAAATAACAAATTCGACGGGAGAGTATGTAATTCTTAATCTAACAAACTATTTACAAGGATTGAGTTTTGGTGAGCGCCGAACATATATGTATATAATATATATATATATATATATATATATATATATATATATATATATAAAATTCATATATTCATCATATTATAAATTCATTTTTAATTATTCATATATTATCATCATCTCATAATTATAATAAATGTCATCTAAGACTTTGTCTGCGCGGTCGCATAGCTTCTAAAAACGACGTGTCAAACAAAGAACGGATTGTTTCACAAAATAGTCCTCTCTGCGAGATTTATCGTTTCTCACAATTTGTCACAGAAGTCCTGAATCACTCACCCCGTATAGAAAATTACCATAAATTTGCTATCACGCCATGCACAGCAAGGTTTGTTCTGATCTTGTTACAAATTTGCTATCATATCGTGCATGGCAAGGTTTGCCCTATTCTTGCCATAAATTTGCTGTCATCCCGTGCACAGCAAGGTTTGTCCTGTTCTTGCCACAAATTTGCTGTCATGCCGTGCACGGCAAGATATGCTCTATTATTTGCGCAAAATGTGCATCACACTATTGCGACAAGCCTTGCCAGCAAAAGCTAAGCTTTTTGCGGACACACCTTGTCACAATTTTGCTGTAAATGCATGCTCGGGTTTGCTGCAAACTTTGCGCAAAGTTTGCATCATTTTGCTTGCTGGGTTAATTGATCAGTAAATAACCTTAAAAAGACGATTAAATGATGTTATTTCTGTGACGATAATATGTCGTCAAAAATATCACGTCTGTGTTACATCATTATTTAGTTGACTTACGTCATATGACGAGAAATGACCTTAAAATGACGTTATAATGACGATACCTTGCTACCTGGGTAAATGGTTATATATTCATGGGTTTGTAACTTTCTACGTATAATATAATTTTCTGCATAATTCAATATTGAACACAGTTTATATACACTGTTGGAAAATTTGGCTTAAATTTCACATATATTGCATGTCCCAAACGGTCCACACAATTTTTTGTGTTAATTTAACATAATATGGATATGTTAAATGATGACTAAAGACTTTTAATATTTCAACACAAAATGAAAGCAAACTTCATAGTAATTTGAAATAAATTTTATGTAAAATCAATATAAAAATCAATATTTTTAATGATAAAATTAATTTGAAAAAATGTTATTGATGGTCTATAATCACTTTTATTCCTATTATAGAAAAAAATCAATATTTTTTTCTGTAAATTTTAACAGATAAATCCTGTCATTAATAATACGGAATATATCTATTGTGTAAAATAAAAATATGTGCATATTGTGTTATTTTAACACTTTTTTCAGTTGTTTTAATAATTTAACATTTGAGTCCAATTAACACATTAGCAATATATTAAATTAACACATGAATGTGTTAAATATTTAACACAACAATTTTAACCGGCATATTTTTTAACAAAAAAACATAACTTTTCCAACAGAGTAGCGATCTAAAGTAAAGAACAAAGCATAAGAATATTAGAATTTAAGAAACAACTTTTGTAAAGTAACTCTGTACAAACAGACCGGATGTTAACAACATTTTGTGCAAATTGTCACGCATATCAAGCCGACCGACACTGGAGAAATATTAAAATTTACGTTCCACTCACGTCAGTGCTTTAATGAATTTGTTGAAAATATACATAACTTATTGAAATTATACAACATTTATTACATTCATTGCTCTCTAATCTATGTTGCGACAGAATAAAAAAATTATCGTAAAAAGACTTTTTTTGATAGTATTCTTAAAAACATCGAGTATCCCGAAATTTTTCTCTTATTTTCAACTCCTATCTTTTTACGTTTATTGATTCTAGAGGATCTTGAGGAGTTTATTTGTGAAAGTATAGGTTTTATTTATTTATTTATATAAGAATTACATTGTATTGAGTTCCTATTATGTACCTTACATAAGCAGTAAACAAATATTTCTCCATTTTAGAGGTTTAAAAAAGGAGCTTCCGGGAGAAAACTCCATTATCCGCTAAAAAATAAAAAACGTCAAAATAACATAAAAATGTGCTTATTACTTACATTAATTCGCTTTTGCCCTAATCGTAAATACAAATATTTAAAAATAAATTAAAAATAAAAGTAAGGATAATCACATAAAGTTATGAATAAAGTGTACACTAGTGCAAAAAGTGCAGAAAGCAATAAAGAACAAATTTAATGAGAGGATGATATAGGACGTAAGGGGTATAACATGCGAAAACGAGATATAGGCAGCTTGACATTTAACAGAGATATAAAAGTGTTAAGTATACAAGGTGTCCGACAAGTAAGTGGCCAAACGAAAGGTGGAGATAGATTGGGTCAAACTGAGTCGAAAAGTCCTGAACCATTTTTTTTTATAACGCTTAATAAAGGAATTATTATTGAGTAAAGTATGGTCAATCAGCGCCAACCTTTAGCCGGGCGCATGTCGGTGAACCACCCGCAGTGAAGTGTGCGCTGCCGCATACTATCACGAAGCAGAAGCTTCGTGGAAGGAAAATATTCACTTTGAAGCAGTTAACTAGAGAAATTCGTCGCATTTGGAGGTCCTTGCCGCATGAATACGCCGTTAACTTGGTCGAAAGCATGCCTCGGAGATGCCAGGCAATTATCGACGCCGGTGGTGATTGGACACATTATTAATACAATTGCATCTTTGTTCTGATCGAGTACAATGGACCCACGTATTTGAAAATTTTGTTAATAAATTTTTCTACAAATTAACCCAAACACGCTCTTACTTGACTGACTGTAGGAGATGATCAGGAATATCAGGAGAGGAAGAACGGAGCTTCCAAGAAAGGATAAATCCCTCCAGAACTGGCAAGAAAGATGCCTGCGAAGAATTCTACGAAGTCTACAAAGAATTTATAAATAACCACTTCTCACGTCGAATCATAGTGGCAGTCATATTTCGTAAGTTTTTGTGGCGTTGCCAGTCATGAGAGGAGCGAGAATCTTTATATTTAGTTGGTCAACAGTGAAACAGGCAGCATTGCACTGCATTAGAGCATCTCAAAAGTTTGCATCCTGGTATCGAAAGAATCTATTTTATTGTTTAAAGTATCAACTGTTCTGATTTTATCCATCCATCCATTTCATTAAGTTAGATTCAACTGTGGACACTTTAGATAGATGCAGTCAGCTGCAACATATTAT